>JAHKKF010471504.1:0-11189 GCA_019740295.1 Labeo calbasu
TAAATATCTGAAAGTACATTTAGCATCAGTCAGCCAAGCATTATAATATGATATTAGCATTAAGCTTTAGTAATTAGAACTTCAGTAATCAGAATAAACATGTATGAATGCATATTTGTCATGCTGACTGAACTTAGGACTGGTGGTGCTGCTAAAGATATTGTTTGTAATTTAGTGTTTCTATCAAAAAGGGGACAAAACGAAAAATAATACTGATAAAATAACAAAACTACTACGAATTTTAGTTCTAATAACAATATAAAACGCACTAAGGATTAGTGAGCTGCTGGGTTCATGAATATTAATCACGTTGTCTGCGTTTGCTCAAACTGATTTGCTGAAATGAAAACAGGGACGATAATAGGTGAGCGCCAGCCAATAAGATTGCCGTTTGCGGGGCATTAGTTCCGCCTACTAGCGGAGATCAGGCAGTTCTTAAAAAGCTGAAAAATTCCAAAGGAACTCTGTTATTTTGACAGGAAAATACAACAAAGAATATCGTTTACATGGTGCACGTCAATTCTGCACGTTATAAGACTCTCTCGCCCTGTATATTTCTTTTCATGTTTATGAGACAAAACAACGGCTCGTGTGCCTTCACACTACAGTTTACGTTTCGTCAAATACAGGTACGCTGATGAATTGAAAAATAAAATTGTAATAATATTACAATAAATTATAGTAACGCTGCTTTTTATTGTCAGTAACGGTAGCGGCGTTGTAACGGGGGAAGCAGTAATTTGTTTGATTACTCCTTACTGAAAAAATATAACTGTTAGTAAGGCGATTTATAACGCCGTTATTCCCATCACTGCCCCAGACATACAAAGTGAAATCGATAAGATAAGATTTAAACCAGTCGAACACAGTACCAGAGTAGCCTGACCAAACACGCAACCTTTCAAGAAAACAGCATGAGATACTGTGTCAAAAGCAGCAATAATGACTAACGAGACTACAATGAGAAGGTCATTGTGACCTCATTTTTATAACCTGATCTAAATCAGGACTGAAATGGCTTTAAGAGATTGTTTATGAGCAGATATTGCTGTAGCTGGCCAACAACAAGTTGTTCAAAAACCAACGTCAGAAATGTGCACTAGGCCTATAGGCTTTTTAAGAATTGGTGTGGACTCTGAAATCTTTACAATTGATCAAATGAACATATTGGAACATATGAACATAGTTTCTTTTATTTCTGCTTTTTCAGTGTCTCTCTGGCCCCTTGCATGCCAAACGTCCAAGTGAGGAACAATTCACAGCGAACTCTCAAAGACGCAACATGCACACCTAAAGTCAACCTAATGTTCATGAAGACCCACAAGACGGCCAGCAGCACTTTGATGAACATCCTCCTCCGCTTCGGAGAAAAGCACCAGCTCAAGTTTGCTCTCCCAGACGGCCGTAACGACTTCTTCTACCCGTCGAGCTTCTTCCGAACTCAGGTGAAGAGCTACCAGCCGGGCCTGTGCTTTAACGTCATATGCAACCACATGCGATTCAACGCACCCGAAGTGGAAAAGCTCCTCCCGCCGGACACCGTCTTCTTCACCATCTTACGAGACCCGGCGGATCTTTTTGAGTCGTCGTTTCACTACTACAAAGGCTACATGCCCCAAACGTGGAGAATACCTGGAGAAAACCAGATGGAGGAGTTTCTCAAACACCCAAACCGCTATTTCAACCCGACGGGATTCAATTCGTTCTACCTCAAAAATTTACAGTTTTTCGACTTTGGCTTCGAGAATAATTTGGAAAAGGATGATCCGAGAGTCAAGAAAGGCATTGAGTACATCGAAAAGCGGTTTCAGCTGGTCTTACTTTCGGACCACTTTGAGGAGTCGCTCATTCTGCTGAAAGACGCTCTGTGCTGGACGATGGACGACTTGGTGTTTTTTAAACTTAATGCACGAAACGTCACGTCTGTGTCTCGCATGAGCCCTGAACTGAGGACTCGTGCTCGGGAATGGAACGGAGCCGACTGGCGGCTCTACCGGCATTTTAACGCCACTTTCTGGGCGCGTGTGAAGGCCTACGGCCGCAGCCGAATGGAGGAGCAGGTGAAGGAGCTGCGAAGGAGAAATGCCGAGATGGAAGACATCTGCATTGACGGCGGGAGAGCCGTGGAGGCGTCGGACATCACGGACGGAGACATGAAGCCCTGGCAGCCCATTGGAAAAGCTTCTATATTGGGATACAACCTGAGGAGCAACATCGAGCAACAGTATGAGGAGCTCTGCAGGAAGATGCTGACCCCTGAGATCCAGTATTTGACTAATTTAGGAGTCAATCTGTGGGTCACTAGATTATGGGGCTGGTTTAAGGATAATTTTGTTCGGTTTGGGTTCAGTTAGTTTAATTGGTTCCTGTGTTGTATGGATGCATGTATTGACAAAAATAATTATTTATTTTATTTTTCAAAGAATGCACAGTGTTGGAAATTTAGAAGCTAGTGTTCATTTGTTAGATTTCCATAGCCTTACAATAAAACAACTCATGTTTGTTTTGTTTAACTGATATAAGCCAGGGGTTTTTACACTGGAAATGTTTAGAGAAAGTGGAAAAAAAAAAACTTTTTAAAAAATTAAAATAAATAAAAATTAGACTTTCAAAAAGCAAAAAAAATATTTAACAAATAGATTAAAATAAATAAAATTTGATTTAAATCAAAATGATTAAATCTAAATGACTTGAAATGTGACAACACACCCTTACGCAAGTTATTGATAACAAAAATGAGGAGAAATGTAATCATTAAAAATGTATTATTTTCATAGGTCATGCAAAAACTTATGGAAATGACCTTTTACTGTAAATTACATGGTAATTCATAGTTTTTAGCTCCAAAAAGTATAGATTTGACAGTATTTTTACAGTGAAATTGCATATAATTACATAAATAAAAATATAATTAAATAGTAAATAAATTCAATAAATAAATACAAATATAAAAAGTCAATAAATAAATATGTATTTAAAAGAAATAAGTGAAAAAAATCTAAATAAATGTAAGCCTGGACCACAAAACTAGTCATAAGGGTCAGTTTTCTGAAATGGAGATTTATACATCCTGAATAAATAAGCTTTCCATTGATGTATGGTTTGTTAGGATAGGACAATACTTGGCCGAGAGACAACTATTTTAAATCTGGAATCTGAGGATGCAAAAAAAAAAAAAAAGAAAGCAAAATATTGAGAAATTGCCTTTAAACTTGTCCAAATGAAGTTCTTAGGAATGCATATTACTAATCAAAAATCAAGTTTTGATATATTTATGGTATGAAATTGACAAAATATCTTAATGGAACATGAACATTTACTTAATATCCTAATGATTTTTGGCATAAAAGAAAAATGTATCATTTCTGGCTATTGCTACAAATATACCTGTGCTACTTATGACTGGTTTTGTGGTCCAAGGTCACAAATACATTTATAATAGTAGATTTTCACAGTATTATTTGAATCTTTATTCAAGAAACAGTTGTTTGTTTTTATTTTTTATTATTTTATTTAAGATTATATATAGCCTACACAAGGAAGACCATTTGGGAGTCTATGACATCTAAAAGATTGAAACCCCCTGGTGTAAGTGACCACTTAGGCCCCCT
The DNA here is from genome assembly GCA_019740295.1 of Labeo calbasu. Lineage (NCBI taxonomy): Eukaryota > Metazoa > Chordata > Actinopteri > Cypriniformes > Cyprinidae > Labeo > Labeo calbasu. The sequence continues at coordinate 3,612 of JAHKKF010471504.1, forward strand.
AAAGTGGGCTGTTTTTATTTTATTTTTAGTTGTTATTGATGTTATTAACATTTATAAATGTTTTAATTATCAATATACTAAGTTGCTAGTAAGACTGAAGACTCGGGCAGCTGTTATGGCTCAATTAGACTGTCTAGGGCGCCCCCTATTGGCCAGAGAGGGAAGAGAGTTGAATCGAAAAGAGGACACTCAAATGATTTCTCATGGTCAGGAAGCGCGCCTCAAAGAGCGGGAAAAGAATAAGGAACATTTCATTTTGATTGCCTAAATATGTACTTGAGAAGTGTTATTATTTCATTACATTGAAATATTATTGCTACCTAGTACAGTGCGGTTTCACATTATTACTGGACAGTGTTTGTACTGCACAGTGTTTTTAATGACTTGATTGCAATAGTGATTTTGGCTTGTTTAATTTACGCACAGACGTGCATTGTTAGAAGCCTCAAGTATTAAGAATGGTCTTTAATTACATCTTTGTGTATTTGCTTTCAAACCTGCGATAATAAATAAATAAAAAAAGCTGTCGTCTCATACTTCACCATAATGAGAAATATGACACTCCAACGTTTTTCTTAAAAAAAAAGAATCGGTTAACTGTCAGTTTCAAAACTACCAACGGATTTTTCAGGGATCCGCCAATCGATTTTAAGCACATGTCCTTTGCTGGGCTCTCATTGGATAGCACGGCGTTCTTCATCCCCCAAATGGGCGGGGCTTAATGTCTGGTGCATTTTCAAGTAGGGTGGGTCTGAAAGATAAACGCTCATATTTGAACTCTTCACTGTTTGTTTTTAAATAACATTTGTTAAAGTGTCTCAATATCATGATTTAGATGTAAATTACGATCCGGAAGGACAATTCACTGTTGTTGAAAAAAACGGCATTGTCAGGTGGTATCTGTTACCTTTCACCGCGATGATCAAGACGGACCAATCGCATGCGTGTGCGTTTTGCACGAGAAAGATTTATACAAATATTTTATAGACTTTACACAAGCGGATTTCATTTTAAATCCCATGTATAAATGATCTGAATACATAGATTTAAAAGATTATACTTCCTAGAGTTAAAATGTCCTCAACAATACACGCAAAACACCCTCAGATTTCAACGCCTCTTAATGAAAGATTAGTCGTTCTGGGCCACCAGGCGCCCACAGCAAGATCCTTTGTCTCTCAACGGACAACATTAACTATGGCAAGCCATAATAACATTTAATCCTTAAAATGTACTAGTATCTATTCTAGTATCTGTTAGATTACTAGTAGCCTACTTATTCATTAGCTACTAGTACTGACTCTACTATTTTAAGCACTAGAATCTGATAAATACTTACTAGTACTATTTAAAAAGATACTCACTATTGGAATATCTACTAATCAGAACTAAATATTTGACATCTAAACAGAAGTCAATGGCAAAACATTGGAAATTAGTTCCTAGTAACAACAGAACAGCTTAAGAATCTGTACTAGCAGCTATTTAATGGGTAGTGTCTAATGAATAAGTACTAGTGTCTATTTACATATAGTATATCTTTGTCTATTTATTGTAGTATCTGATGAATGAATACCAGTATCTAATAAATAATAACTAGTATCTAATTTATAACTACTAGTATCTTTTAAAAAAGTACTAGTAGCTTACTAGTACCTAATGGAATAGATACTAGCAGCTAAAAAATAAGGACTAATAGCATGAAACTAGATAATAGTATGGAGTAGACATCACAGTTACGTGACTTGCAGCTGCACACGCATTGTGGTGGCAGAAAAACACTGGTAACAAGTGGAAGGAAACGGGCAATATCCATGAAATAAGATAAAAAAATGTATTGTTGTGTCTTTGGATGTCAGAATCAGAATGAAAATCATTTTTTAAAGAATACTGTTGTCAAAGATGGCATCTCAAGCTAAACGTAGATGTTTAAAAGGACAGACTATGAATAAAAACCTGCTATGATTACTTTTAAAGTATAAATTTGATTTAAACAATAAGTCTATATAATATTCACATATTTAGTTCATAGGGGACATAATGTATATTTGCCCTACAGTTACAGCATGAAATACTATTTGAACCTATAACATTTTACATAACATTTACCCATTATAGCTCACAATTCTGACTTTTTTTCTTGCAAATGCAAGTTTATATCTCCTAGTTCGGACTTTGGAACTCAATTTCACTCAACAATAGCAAGTTTGTCAATTGACCCTTCACAAAAACCCACCCTCCTTAGTTATTGTTGCATTGTCTGACAAACAGTGCCGCTCTCACACTACACAAAATGTTCTCACGCAGTGAAAAATACATCACGGAGCAAAGAGGAAACTGACAACACAAGACAAGTCAAAGCAGATTACTTCTAGTATGAAACAAGGTCTCAGTTTTAAAATGTTTTTTTTTTTAAAGAAATTTAAACAATAAATACCGTTTTGTTGTTTAATGTGATCACTGTATTGTCTTAATAGATCAATCGACACGTGAACCGATTGCCTTTTCTTCTTTACTTAAAGCATGAAAAAGAACATGAATAAACATCAGAAGATATTTCATTTTAACTGCAAAAAGATGTAAATTTTCAGCAGATTCAGCATTATGACCAGTCAGATCACCTGTCAATCAAGCTGTTTGCGAAGGGTCAATTCTGAGGGGAAAAAAAAGCCAAAAAGTGTGGGATATAAACTCATTATTCGGAGTCAAAAGAGAGAATGATGAGTTGCTTTTTCTAATCAGAATTGTGAGATCTGTGAAAAAAGTTCTTAAAGTTCCCATTAAAATAAAAGTTTTTTAGCTTTTAGTATGAATATGTTACCTTTAAGGTTATCCATAAGCTAGTGTGCTCCAAAACAGCGACAAAATTCACGTTTACAAGATATAAGCATTCAAAACTTACATTATCTCACTTCCACCAATATGAACCAACGATTTTGATGACATTACGCTGTACATCATCTTTACATCAAACTTTCTGTCCAATCAAATGCTCTCTAGAATCCAAAGCGTCCCGCCCCTACATGGTAAATGGCATGTAGTGCACAATGGAGGCGACAGGGAACGATTTGATTGGGGCAAACGAGGTCTGGTTTTGCACTGTGCCACGCGAACAGCGGCAGCGCGAGCGGTCTGCTCCGGACTTTGGCTTCGGTCCTGAGACGCGATCGCACGGAGCCTCAGCATGATTATGATCACTACTTCGTTTTAGTAAAAGATTCATATTCAATCTGTGGCTGTCAAATGTGACTTTACCGAGCTCAACGGCTGTGGCAGAAGCAGATACAAACAAAATGTTATTGGCTATTTTTAAAAGGGGGCAGGGCTGCCTGATATGTCCCGCCCCGTTTTTCTTGATTGAGCTAGTTGAAATTACGTCACCACATAGAATAACGCTGCGTGTTTAAAGGCACTTCCGTCAACCTTTAAGCAGCACAGGATTTGTAGCAATAGCCAAAAATAAATTCTATGGGTCAAAATTATCAATTTTTCTTTAATGCCAAAAATAATTAGGTTATTAGGAAAGAATAAAGTATAATGTTCCATGAAGGTATTTTGTAAATTTCCTAACGTGTATATATCAAAACTTAATTTTTGATTAGTAATATGCATAGCTAAGAACTTCATTTGGACAACTTTAAAGGGGATTTTCTCAATATTTTGATTTTTTTAAACCCTCAGATTCCAAATTTCACATAGTTGTATCTCAGCCAAATATTGTCCTGTCCTAACAAACCACACATCAATAGAAAGCTTATTTATTCAGCTTTCAAATGTATAAATCTTAATTGACCCTTACGACTGGTTTTGTGTTCCAGTGTCACATATAATTTTGGAACTGTGAGAATAAAATCAGAATTTTGAAATATAAACTCAAATGTACCTTTTTTAATTCTCTTATTCTATGGCAACCATGGACTGCTACTTGAAAACAGTGATTTTCTGCCACAAGATAGGCTCCGCCTACAATAAAACGTCACCACTGCTTGCAAACACCGAAATGGCCTATTGTTTAAATGTTAATGCGGCTTGCCATACTTTAACCGCCCAATGGCGCCGCGCCGCAAGCAGAGGGGGCGGAGACTCGGAGATCCCGCCCTCCGTCGGGTAATCGTCGGTTCGTCTGAACCGAACTGCAGTGCAGAGCCGGAATGGGGGGCTTGGCCCCAGTCCAGCACGGTCAAAATTAGCTCTCTGTTGAGTTACATGCAGTCAGCCAGTGGAAGCGGCTGAGATCCTGACGCCCCAGTCTTGCAGCCTTGTATGGGGTGTCCGAGCCCCGCAAGGCTGCTGCTGCTCGGGTCCGCTTTCATCCACGAACGCCTTTTCCAGCAGCAACTTTACAGCGAAAGGACAAGAACAAAGACTTTATCTGTAAGTAAACCTTCACACATTCGCCAAAAGTTCAAAAAGTCGACACTTCTTTAACGCTAGTCAGTTATTCTTTTTTAAAGATTATGCACGAATTGTGTTTTTCTCAATCCAAAACTGCTCACAGAAAGCATGACAGATGCGAAAGCAATCGAAAAACAGGAATAACGAAAGTGCCTCTGTAGATGTGTTGATATCTCAGCGCCTCCTTTGTTCTTTCTGCCGTTTAACAGAAAAGTCTAAACTTGATCTGCTAGATTAAGATTAATAAACGACAGAATCGTGCTAAAGACAGTAAAAGAGCAGCAGCCCACTGCAAGAACTGAATGTACTATTTGTACCCAGACACAGACTGACTGTATTCCCCCCAGTCTGCCACCTACACACACACACACACACACACACACTCACACACATTAACACACAAACCCAGCTCTAAAGCATTATCTAGGTTACTGATGTGACCGTAGGAAACTTGCATCTAAACTAAAGTGTTGGTTTAACCGGTTTTCAGTATCATCGACACGTCCGAGGGGTTTGGAAAAGCCAGACAGCGTTTGCAGCCTCTCGATGCCAGACTCATTTCTCGGTTCATGTCAGGACAAGGTGTTTTTTTTTTTCCTCCCACCGTTTTCACCTCATTCAGCAGAATGCTGTGTCCTCGGAGCAGGAATACCACGTATCCGTGATAGATCGGGACTGTCTAGGGAGCTCCAGAGCAGTTGCATGCATGGCACAGTCCTAAATTTAGACACAAAGATGAAGTCATGCATACGGGCATCGACGGAGACGTGTCTCCTTTGCTTTTATACTTACTTCAGCATTGTGCATTTCAAAGTGGTCTGTTTTAAAATGCCTCTGCATGCATAAAGAGCATGTTAAATGATTAAAGTGGCCTTTCAGTCATTTGATCGCAAACCTCTGTTTTTGCATGCATATTCATTTCAAGCATTGCAATGCCTGAAATTAATATGCATGCAGTTATGGTCAATTTTAGGGGTTCTTCTTTTCTGCTGAGAGTTGTTCGATATTGCATAGTAAAAATAAAGTGAATATATATATATATATATATATAGTGGAGTATAGAATGGAATAACGTTGACATGAGGTGAAATGGGGTCAGCAGGGGCGTGTTTCCACAGTCAGTCTGTTCTGCAGCAGTCCGTTGGGTTCATAGGGTTCATGCGCGCTCGCTATGGCGGGCTGAGGCGGGGGAAAATGTGACCTCGTTTGACTGGATTTGGAAACGCTCCAAGCTGCAGTCGGGGGAAGCGGAATGGGAGGCAGGTGCCTGGCCGGCGAACGCGAGCATGTGCGTTTGCTTAAGAAAAGAAATGCATATGCTGCGTTGTTGTTGTCGGCTACATTCGTCTTTGACGGTGCATGTTGCAGCCTTGCACAGAGTACATCAGATAGATTTTGTCACCGTCTGAAGTCTGTCTGACTCAGCAGGAATGTGGGAGGATGACTGTTGCTTCAGAGCAGAGATTATGACCTTAAATTTATGAGATGTTATGCATGGATCTCAAAAATGTCATATTTTTGTAATAGGGTGTAACAGTTGGGCTCCAGAAAATTACTACTGTGAGGTTGTTAAAAGACTAGCTCACTTAAAAATGAACATTTTCTGAAAAATGACTCACCCTCAGGCCATCCAGAAAGATGGGTTTGTTTCTTCATCAGATTTGGAGAAATGCAGCATTCCATCACTTGCTCAGCAGTGGAGGTGAATGGGTGCCGTCACAATGAGAGTCCAAATAGCTGATTAAAAACATTAAAATAATCCACAACTAATTCAGTGCATCAGTTAAGGTCTTGAGAAGCCAAAAGCTGCATCTTGTCTGAAGACATTTTTAACTTAAAATCACTGCTTCTGAAGAAAATGCCAGTCCATAATAACAAGCAAAAGATGCAATGCTAAATTTCTCCAAATCTTTTCCAATGAAGAAACAAACTCATCTACATCTTGGATGGCCTGAGGGTGAACACAATTGCAGCAAACTGTCATTTTTGGGTAAACTATTGCTTTAAATAATGGTATATGCTTTGGTTGAAACCATCAGCCTGGATTTTTTTTTTTAAATAATAAAATTTAACAGTGGAATTCATGGTGAAAAATTTAATTCCCATGATTCTGCATAAAAAAAACACCATAAGCTTGGATTTTTCTGCTCATTTTTTAAATAATCATATTTAACAATGGAATTACTAATTTTCCCATGATTCTGAATAAAAAAAAATACCATCAGCCTGAATTTGTTTTACTTATTTTTTAAATAATCAAAATTAACAGTGGAATTCCTGGTGAAAACTAAATTTCCCATGAATCTGAAAAAACAAAACAAAACAAACAAAAAAAAACACCCTCAGCCTGGATTTTTCTACTTATTTTTGTTATAGTCATATTTAACAGTGGAATTCCTGGTGAAAAACTCAAACAAACAAACAAACAAACAAACAAACAAAAACAAAACAAAACATACCCTCATCTTGGAATTTTCTACCTTTTTTTATTTTATTTTATTTTTTTTAAATAATCACATTTAACAGTGGAAATTCTGGTGAAAACTAAATTTCCCATGAATCTGAAAAAAAAACAAAACAAAACAAACAAAAAAAACGATTTTTCTACTTATTTTTTTTTAAATAGTCATTAACAATGTAATTCCTGGTGAAACCCCCCCCCCAAAAAAACACCAATCTGCCTGGATTTTTCTACTTATTTTTGTTATAGTCATATTTAACAGTGGAATTCCTGGTGAAAAACTCAAACAAACAAACAAACAAACAAAAACAAAACAAAACACACCCTAATCTTGGATTTTTCTACCTTTTTTTATTTTTTTTTTAAATAATCACATTTAACAGTGGAATTCCTGGTGAAAACTAAATTTCCCATTTCCCATTATTATGCAAAAAAAAAAAAAAAAAAAAAAAAAAGTCAGCCTGTTGTTTTTTTTTTTTTTTTTTTAGTGAAAAACTAAATTTACCATGATTCTGCCCAACAAAAAAAAAACAAAACAACCCCACCAAGCCATCAGCCTGGATTTTTATTTTTTATATTTAAAATAATCATAATTAACAGTGGAATTCCTGGTGAAAAACTCAGTTTCCCATGATTCTGAATAAAAAAAAAAAAAAAAACACACCACCAGCCTGAATTTGTATTACTTATTTTTAAAATAATCAAAATTAACAGTGGAATTC
>JAHKKF010471505.1:0-10805 GCA_019740295.1 Labeo calbasu
TATATATATATATATATATATATATATATATATATAATATATATGTTATGTTATGTTTTTTAAATATGTGTATTTTTACATTTATGTTTATTTTATTTTAGCTAAAACACATTACATACATTATTTAAACACATTAAGCTAAACTAAATGAAAATGAAAAATATGAATTTAAAATTATTTGTACATAAAGTTTTTTTTTGTATTATTATTTACATATATATGATATAATATATAATACCAAAAATATAATATATAATATATAATATAATATATGTAATATATATATAATATAATATATAATATATTTTATGTATTTACATATATATATATGTGTGTTTGTACACTAAAATGTTTTACTGGAATAGCATGAAATCATTCATGCCATACCCATATTGTTCTAAAAATAAAACTGGCTCTGAATAAAGAGCTACTTCTCAGTCTCTAACCCTACATGGTTGACCTGGCTGACACTGTCTGGTCCTGAGAGGGTTTTGATCTAAACAGAAGGCCCTGTTTATTGTCACCTCGGTGCAGAATTGGGATCTGACACAACTCTTGTGGCCGACTTTAATCCTTCCTTTATTCCCCCATCTCCCACAAGATTCTGGTGCATTATGGGAGATCAATGCAGAGTAGCCGGTCATTTAGGAAGACTTGGCGCGCGGGGCTCTTTCTCTGTAAAGCCGCTCCTAATGGAGCACTTAAGCGACACATGCAGTAAGAGCCGAGAGTCATTTACTCAGGCGTGCCGGTGTGGGAGTAATCGTTTAAAGCCCAGCTGAACGGATCAATGGAGTTGTAATTGTCAGAACAAACGGTCGGTTTCAAGGCTTCGCCGCCCTCTGTTTGTTATCGGCCTGATCTTGTAATAGAAATGGATTCTGTGTTCTTTTATCCTATCAGTTTTCATTTGACGAGGTTCTTTAATAACGTGCGGTAACAACATCCCCTGCTGCGTTTTATCAATATGCATTAGCGCACCGTTATATCACTAATGTATATGACGGAAGGGTTAAATGAATCTTCTCCCGCTTAAAGCCGTAGATTAGCACCGTGCTCCCTGCGCTACTATAAATTGAGTGAATTATTAATGTGGGGGAAATGACACGGCCTCCCCGCCGGCCCCCGGCTCATCCGAGACCTGATTACATTCAATCCGCAGAGTAATTCTTAATGCACTTACACTGAATTGACCATATGGTGACCATGAACTGTCTCACCTTTCATATAAAAAAAAAAACCAAAGACATGGTATTAGCGGCATTTGCGGTTGAGCGGTGCAGACTATTATCAGTGGACTTGGCAAACGCAAGTGTTATGGATACAGTCGTATAATCAAGCTTGTTTAGTAACTGATCAGACTTACAATTTTCAATAAATCAGAAATCTTACCTAGCAACAGCCCTAGCAACTGCTTATCAACATCCTAGCATACTGTTGCAACAATGTAGCAACACACTAAAAATCTATTTTGGAACACTTTAGCAACTGCCTATCAACGTCCTAGCAACCAGCGAAGAAACCCTACCATTTGCTTAGCAAGAGCATTCTAGCAACCAACAAAGGTATCCTAGTAACTATCCATCCCTGTATTGCAACAATGTACTAAACGGACTAAAAATCTCTAAGGACACCTTAGCAGTGTCTTAGCAACCACCTAAATACCCTAGCAACTGCCTATTAACATCCTAGCCACATGCAAAGGCCTCCTATAGTAACCATCCACTACAAAAAGTCTCTAAGAACACCTTAGCAGTGTCCTAGCAACCACATATAACATCCTAACCTAACAACCACCTCTAAACATCCTAGCACCCCCAGCATTTGCTTAGCTACTTCCCATCAACATCCAAGCAACAAGTAAAGACATCCTAGTAACTATCCACTATACTATAAAACCTTATTTGTGTCCTAGCAACAATTCATAAGACCCTAGCAACTGCCTATTAACATCCTAGCAACCAGCAAAGAAACCCTACCATTTGCTTAGCAACACCATTCTAGCAACCAACAAAGGTATCCTAGTAACTATCCATCACACTATTGCAACAATGTACTAAACGGACTAAAAATCTCTAAGGACACCTTATCAGTGTCTTAGCAACCACCTAAACACCCTAGCAACTGCCTATAAACATCCTAGCGACCTGCAAAAACACCTTAGCAACTGCCTATTAACATCCTAGCCACATGCAAAGGCCTCCTATAGTAACCATCCACTACACTACTGCAACAGAAAGTCTCTAAGAACACTTTAGCAGTGTCCTAGCAACCACATATAACACCCTAAACTAACAACCACCTCTCAACATCCTAGCACCCATTCCTAACACACCCCAGCATTTGCTTAGCTACACCTTAGCAACTTCCCATCAACATACAAGCAACAAGTAAAGACATCCTAGTAACTATCTGCTATACTATAAAGCCTTATTTGTGTCCTAGCAACAATTCATATGACCCTGGCAACTGCCTATTAACATCCTAGCAACTTGCAATGACACTAGCATTTGCTAAGCAACACCTTAGCAACTGCCTATCAACATCCTAGCAACCAGCAAAGGCATCTTATTTTAACCATCCACTACACTATTGCAACAATGTAGCAATGCACTAAAAGAACACCTTAGCAGTGTCCTAACAACCACCCATAACACCTTTGCAACTGCCTCAACATTTTAGTAACCATTCATAACACACCCTAGAATTTCCTTAGCTACACCCTAGCAACTTCCCATGAACATCCAAGCAACTAGTGTAGACATCATAGTAACTATCCACTATACTGTTGCAACACATTAAACAGTCTGAAAGAAAGACTTAGTAATGTCCTAGCAACCATTCATAAAACCCTAGCAACTGCCTATCAACTTCCTAGTAACAAACAAAGGTATACTAGTAACTATCCGCTACATTATTGCAACAATGTCGCAATGCACTAAAAATCACTAAAAACACCTTAGCAGTGCCCTAGCAACCACATATGAGACCCTAACAACTGCCTCTCAACATCCTAGCAACCATTCATAAAACACCCTAACATTTGCTTAGCTACAGCCTAGCAACTTCCCATCAACATCCTAGGAATTATCTACTATACTGTTGAAACTACTATATGTAGCTACACAATAAAATATCTCAGAAAGCCTTAGTGTCCTAGCAACCATTTATAACACCCTAGCAACTGTCTATCAATATACTAGTAACCAGCAAAGGCATCCTAGTAACTATCCACCACACTATTGCAATGTAGTAATGCACCAAACATCTCTAAGAACACTTTAGTGGTGTCTTAGCAACCACCTAGCAACTGCCTATCAACATCCAAGCAACCAGTGACTACCTAGTAACTATCCACTATACTATTGCAATTATGTAGCAACACACAAAAATGTCTCAAAACAGCCTTAGTAGTGCCCTATTAACTGCCTATTAACACCCTAGCAACCTGCAAAGACAGCCTAGCATTTGCTTAGCAATACCCTAGCAACTGCCTATTAACATCCTAGCAACCAGCAAAGGCATCCTATAGTAACCACCCACTACACTATTGCAACAATGTTGCAACACACTCAAAATATCCCACCCTAGCAACCAACTACACCCTAACTACACCCTAGCAACCACCAAACAACATCTAGGGTTTTACAAGACCCTGACAACAATCCAGAAACACACTAGGAACCAACAACACCCTTAAAACCACCTAACAACCACTCAGAACACTCCAGCAACCACTGACCCACACCCAAGGTGTCACAACACGTTTGCAACAGTTAGGAAACACCCTAGTTACCACCCTTAACTCCCTAGCAGCAGTCTATAAACACCTTTCCAACTGTCCAAAACACCCACACAGAACACCCTAGCAACTACCTATCAACAGCCTAGAAACATTTTAACATTTGCTTAGCAACACCCTAGCAAACACTGATCCAAACCAAAGGTTCCACAACACCCTTGCAACAGTTTGAAAACATCTTAGCACGATTCTGAACACCATAGTAACACCCTACCAACACCCCAGTAACTGCCTATCAACATCCTAGCAACCAACAAATACACTGTAGCATTGACTTAGCAACACCCTAGCAACCACTGATCCAAACCAAAGGTTCCACAACACACCGTGTAACCATTTGAAAACATCTTAGCAACCATTCTGAACACCATAGTAAGAGCCTACCAACAAAGACACTCAAGCATTTGCTTAGCAACACTCCAGCAACCACTGATCAACACCAAAGGTTCCAAAACACTCTTGCAACAGTTTGGAAACACCCTAGATACCACCCTTAACTCCCTAGCAACAGTCTATAAACACTATAAACATCTTAGCTATAAACATCTTAGCAACTATTCTGAAAACCACAGTAACAGCCTACAAAGACCCTAGCAACTGCCTCTTAACATCCTAGCAATCAGCAAAAGCACTCTTGTATACACATAGCAACAAGGATTCCACAACACCCTTGTAACAGTCTGGAAACTCCCTGGAAACTACTCTAAGCACCCTAGCAACACCCTAGCAACCAGCAAAGGCACTCTAGCATTTGCTTAGCAACACCCTAGCAACCACCAAACACCAGCTAGGTTTCCACACCCCTTCAACAATACAGAATCACCCTAACGACCACCCGGAACACCCTAGCAACTGCACAACACACTAAAAAAATCAGAACAGCAATTGCTGAATTTTAGAGTCCCATTTTTAGTTAATTTAAAAGTCAAGTTCATGCTTCAGTGCTCGCTGTATCTGATGAATTCATATTCTCCACAAGCGCCTGCGTGTATCACTTCATGTGCTTGATGACTTTGTTTGTAACAAGCGTACTAACATATGTGCAACGCTTCCTCAAGCAAGACGACATTGAAATTCCCAGTGCGTGACACAGAACCCATTTGCCTTTTGTTTTTCATCAATTCTAACAATAGCCGCTTGTCCTTTTCACATTGTGTATATAAACAGTCCAAAAGAAGCAATTAATTGCTGTGATGCAGACAATTCTGGCGCAGGAAAACACTCAGCACCGCCCGGTGTGTAATATCATCTACATCTAAAGCAATAGAAAGGTTAGAGGAACAATTGGAACAGCACTCGCAAAGAACAGACATGAATAATTACTAGATTCTTCAAGGTGACATTTAAAAATGAATCTCAATGGGAAAGGGCACATGCAGGAAGTCAATAAAAAAAAGGCTGGGACAGAAACAGGAAGGAAGATAAAAAAAATTCCTTATAGCATGCCTTTGACAAATGATATTTATGCAATTTAGTGGCTGGAAGATGTGTCTTGGCTGCTGTACTGGAGCATCAATCAGATTTTTGCTTGTGCAAGACTTACTGATATAATGCTAAAGTATTGTTTTTTTTTTAAGCTGTTTTTATGAGCTGTTCTCATTCTGGCGGCACCCATTCATTGCAAGAGGATATACTGGTGAGCAAGTGATGCATATGTGATATTCTGGTGTCTGATCTGGAGTGGTGTGGATTACTTATGGATTATTGTGTTGTTTTTATTAGCTGTTTGGACTTTCATTCTGATGGCACCCATTCACTGCAGATTATCCATTGGTGAGCAAGTGAAGCATTTCTCCAAATCTAATGAAGAAACAAACTCATCAACATCTCGAACTGGAATGGTGTGGATTACTGTGATGTTTTGATCAGCTGTTTGGACTCTCATTCTGACGGCGCCCATTCACTACAAAAGGATCCACTGGTGAGCAAGTGATGGAATGCCACATTTCTCCAAATCTGATGAAGAAACAAACTTATCTACATATTGGACAGGAGTCTAGTGGATTATTGTGATGGTTTTATCAGCTGTTTGGACTCTCATTCTGATGGCACCCATTCACTGCAAAGGTGAGCAAGTGATATAATACTACATTTCTCCAAATCTGATGAAGAAACAAACTCTTCTACATGTTGGACTGGAGTCTTGTGGAAAACTTGTGGATTTTTGTGACGTTTTTCTCAGCTGTTTGGACTCTCATTCTGATGGCACCCGTTCCCTGCAAAGGGATCCTTTGGTGAGCAAGTGATATAATGCTACATTTCTCCAAATCTGATGAAGAAACAAACTCATCTACATGCTGGACTGGAGTCTTGTGGATTACTTGTGGATTATTGTGATGTTTTTCTCAGCTGTTTGGACTCTCATTCTGACGGCACCCATTCACTGCAGTTGATCCATTGGTGAGCAAGTGATGGAATGCTACATTTCTCCAAATCTGATGAAGAAAAAAATTCATGTACACTGAAGGTAAATAAATTCTGATCTCTAGATATGGTTTGGGTCCATTCTTCAATGCAAGTCAGGGGATTTTTGGTTCTGGATGAATTTTAATACTTAATACTAAAGTTTGTTCAAATCCTTCCAACCTTAGGCATGAGCAATACTTATATGCCTTAGCAAATAGCACTAAATATAGCCGACTGAAATAATCAGAAGCTGTCAGCGAGGAGGAGAGAGCACTTACATTAAGATAATCCTGCTAAGACTTACATTAATATTTTACATTTACATTTAAATGAGTCTTGGAAGCGTCTTGCAAATGTTGAGATGGGTAATTTAAGACCATTTAAGTAGCAATAACAGATAAAAAGGCTCGATGCAGGTATTCTGGGATTTTGAGGGTGAAATTAATAAGTGCGGTTATGAAACCAGTCTCCAAACAAAATCTAAAAATGAAACCAAAGCAAAACTGAAATAAATTGGACTCAAGTCCCAATGCAATCATTCTTGCTAAGGTAAGCGTCACTATTACTTATTGCTCATAGCATTAATTTTTGACAGCAAACCTATCCTGCACCATCTGTGCAATATCTTTCCATAGCAGATGTTAAAATGGGTGAAACAACATGTATTTTAGTGCACTTGAAAATACTAAGAACATCCTGGCAACCACTTAGCAACCACTCAAAATCACCTAGCAACGACACGGCAATGCTCTAAATATACTCAGAACATTTTATCATCATTGTGTATGTTTCATAACACTATTCACAATGCAACACAAGTGCGTCATGATGGAGAAATAGTTTAAAGAACAACTTGCTAAAGAAATGATTTCAAGTTTCTTGCAAGTTTAATGGCACAGTGAAACTCTGCTGAGGTTTCTTACCACCAAGGCAATACAAGAATGCATATTAAATGAATAGTTCACTCAAAAATGAAAACTTGCTGACAGTTTACTGACCGTTAGGCCATCCAAGATGTAAATGAGTTGTTTCTTCATCAGACTTGGGAGAAATCAATCACTCGCTCAACAGTGGAGTGAATGGGTGCCGTCAGAATGGGAGTCCAAACAGCTGATAAAAACATCACAATAATCCACAAGTAATCCACACCACTCCAGTCCATCAATTAACATCTTCAGAAAGCCAACTTACTGAAATGCTATTTAAACTAATCCTGGTAGAATCATGCTAACACCATGCTAGTAACTTGTTAATCATGCTAGAATCTAACCTGCTAATAATGCTAACAACATGCTAGTAACATGCTAATCATGCTAAAACATGCTAGTAACATGCTAATCATAATAGTAATATGCTAAAAATGCTAAAAACATGCTAGTAACATGCTAATCATGCTAAAAAAAAACATGCTAGGAACTTACTAATTGTCCTAGAAACATGCTAGTAACTTGTTAGTTGTGCTAAAAACATGCTGGTAACATGCTAATCATGCTAGAATCATGTTAGCAACAAGCTAGTATCTTGCTAATCATGCTAAAGCCATGATAACAACATGCTAGTAACATGTTTAACATGTTAAAAAACATGTTGGTAACATGCTAATCATGCTGGAATCGTGCTATCAACATGCGAGTAACTTACTAATCATCCTAGAATCATGCTAACAACATGTTAGTGACATGCTAATCATGCTAGTAACATGTTAATAAAATGCTAGAAACGTGCTAATCATCCTAGAAACATGCTAGTAACTTGGTAATCATACTAGAATCATGCTAACAATATGCTACTAACATGGTAACATGGTAATTATGCTAGCAATATGTTAGTAACATGCTAATCATTCTAGCAACATGCTAATAAAATGCTAGTAACTTGCTAATCATCCTAGAAACATGCTAGTAACTTGGTAATCATACTAGAATCATGCTAACAATATGCTACTAACATGCTAGTAACATGTTAATTATGCTAGCAATATGTTAGTAACATGCTAATCATGCTAGCAACATGCTAATAAAATGCTAGTAACTTGCTAATCATTATAACAACATGCATCTCTGACAGACTGTATTGGCTTCAAAACATTAAAACTTTAACCTTTTAAAACTACTTTAAACTTCAAACTATTTCAGATTGAAAACTGTCAAACGTAAAAAATTTTAAAAATTTTAAAACTTTTTGAAACTTTGTGGTCCGGCTTTCTCAAGCCAACTCAAAGTTTGTCTTGACGAACGTTTTTTTATCTAGTTCAAAATAATGCTTCCTCTAGTGAAGAAAGGTGGTCTGGCCTGAATCAGGAGAGAAATCTGCATAGATTAAGCACCGTTTACAGGCTAAAATAGTCCAAAACAGCTCTTAACAAATATGTGGGTGGATTTTGATGTAAGAGACAATAGAGGAAGATTATGTAATTGTATTTTGACCATTTTTTTGACATTAAGACATGTTAACGATAGATTTGTTTCTTACAAACACAGCTTTTGGCTGTTAACTGATGGACTGGAGTGGTGTGGATTACTTGTGGATTATTGTGATGTTTTTATTAGCTGTTTGGACCCATTCACTGCAAAGGATCCACTATTGAGCAAGTGACGCAATGCTACATTTCTCCAAATCTGAAGAAGAAACAAACTCGTCTACAATTTCACTGGCCTTGGAGAATGTCAGCAAATTCTCAGATTAACAAATGGACCGCAAAGTTGCATTACGTTTGCACCAGCTCACATTTCCGACAGCTTAGAAGTGTTGGTGGGGCATCAGATTCAAAAACAGGTCAACAAACAGGCATAAAAATATCCCAGGGTCCGATTTTGCAAAATGACTTGCCAAAAATGTCTCTCTGAATGCAGCTTTGTTGTTTACCTCTTTGCAATTCACGCATCCCCTCGTGGAAGCAGCATGCATCTTCTGCTGAAACGCTTCAGTTCTCCATACTTCATGAAGGCGCTCCATCTCAAAGGCACAGCTTCCCATCTCAGCTGGCCGCCTGCCTTTTGATTATATGTGGAGGGCACTCTGTGCAATGCAATCAATTTCTAGGGTGGTTGAAGAAAGACCACAAAGTGAGAGGTGTTTTGTTTCCTGGACTCTTCAGAGCAGCAGTTCAATTGCTCACCTGAAGACTGGAGGGTCAATAGACTGTTGACGGTGACCGTAACCCATGGGACATCAGCGCAGCATCGATCTGAATAGGAAATATGCTTGCATTTATTTTTGTAGCACAAACAGTACCAGACACGGTTCGGGCTGTAGGTTAATGATGAGCAAAAGTACTAGTGATGTTTGCACCGCTAACAAGCAGTCCGTGCATCAGAAATACGGTGCATTTCTCATTCCAGAACTAGACTACCGCAGGACAAGCACACATTCAGTCTGTTGATTGTCATAAATGAATTTGGCCATGTTTCAGCCCCGTTGGAGATCCAGAGTGTTTTGGAGTGGCTGAGAAACGCAATTAGACAGTTTAATGTGACAGAGGGAATATTTACACTGGATTCTCTAGATGGCTGACTGTGACAGCACTGAAGCAAGACACATTAATTCATTTCTCTCCTCCGCAGAGACAGGCGCGTCTACGATTGTGGCGTTTTTCTCCTAACGTTGTACAAAGAGAATAAAGCCTTGTATGCCTGGTA
Source organism: Labeo calbasu (assembly GCA_019740295.1). NCBI lineage: Eukaryota > Metazoa > Chordata > Actinopteri > Cypriniformes > Cyprinidae > Labeo > Labeo calbasu. Next base: position 9,847 of record JAHKKF010471505.1, read on the forward strand.
TGTGACATTTCTAAATACCTAAGCCTGTAAATTTCAAAGGCATCTAAATGATCAAAACTTCATTCAAATAAAATAGCTTCGATACTGAACCACTATAGTATATTTCTCAGCAAAAGGAGTTTTTGAAGTAACTAAACTCACAGCTTCATTTTTGGTCGAGAGAGACGCACAGTGACACAGATAATTCACGTACACAATTTCCATTTTCTTTCTCTTGCTCCCGTATTTGAGATAAACCTCAAGTAATTTGTGTCAGTGCATATAGCTGCCTGTGACTGTCGGTTATTTAACATTTCTAATGTAAAACAGTTGACTAATATTCAATAATTGGCAGCTTCCATCTTATCTTGTATGGAGGACCAGGAGTGCCACTTAAAAATAAAATGAAGAATCAATTTATCAATTTAATAATTCAAACATTAAACTTTTAAAGGGGTCATCGGATGCCCATTTTCCACAAGTTGATATGATTCTTTATGGCCTTAATGAAAAATCTATAATATACTTTGGTTAAAAATTCTCAATGGTTGTGTAAAACAACCCCCTTTTTACCTGATCAAAATGAGCTCTGCAAAAATCATCCCGTTCTGGTCGAGGCTGCTTTAAATGCAAATGAGCTCTGCTCGCCCCGCCCCTCTCTTCTCTCTGTGGAGAGACGAGCCTGTTTACTTTAGCCGCGTGTAGCCGCTAAACTTGCTAACAAGCACATTATTAGGAAAGGTGATCGCAAAGATTCATAAAAAAAAAAACCTTACACTCACTTCTGTTGTAAGTGAAGCTGGATCACGAATGATTCGCGCGAACATAGACGGATAATATGTAGATCGGGAGGCGCATTCCCTTCACCAACAAACGTAATCCACTGCATCTTCAGCGGCTCAGATGTCGGGAGTAAATGACGACCACTATGTCCATTATTACATCCAGCAACACAACACCTCAATCGCTCAATCGGAGAT
>JAHKKF010471509.1:0-10206 GCA_019740295.1 Labeo calbasu
TTTATCTTTACTAAAAGTATGTCATCTTTTATGAATTTATATAAATTCATAAAAGATGACATACTTTTAGTAAAGATAAAAATGGCATTAGGGTTCAACATGTTTCATAAAATATATAAAATATGCTTTATATAAAATAATTTTCATAAACTTTCATAAACATGGACCTATGTGTAATTATGTGGTGCACAAGGGTTAGAGACACACATTTGTACAGATTTGCTCTACTGACCTGTTTTTCTACATCTCTTGCAGATGCAGCACATCACGACTGAAACTACAATCAACAGCGATCCAGCAGAAGTGGAAATCAGCACTACATACAATAAAGGTAGACCCTGATCTGTAATGGACAAAATGAGCCATCAGTGTAACAGATGAGACTGTGTAACAATTGAGATTTAATTAATGTTCAACAGTCAACATACCTGGACATGGCTGACAGAGTTCAGTGATGTTGAGAAGTTGAGTTTGGTTGCTGATGGGATTGTTCACTACACATTTATAAGCTTTTTTATCAGTATATTTCACCTCTAAAGAAAGGCTTCTGCTGAGATCAGACACATTGATGCTGGACAATAAACTGTTTCCTTTGTACCAGGAGAGAGTCACATGACTCACATTCACCACTGAACACAACAATGAACAATATGATGATGATGAAGAGCAATCTCTGGTAATATTAGGAACAGGCAGACGAGCTGAAAAAAACATGAGTAAACTTATTCTGTGTAAAGTCAAATATAAGTGTACATAAAGATAACTTCTGTGCCATGACAATACAAGGGAATAAACTAAAATTACAATACCAATGCTGATTTAAACAAAGAAATTCATGCAAGTGAAAATGTTTTATTTTAAATCCTCTAAATATTGGTCCCTTTGATATTCATTGTAAAGACTCACCATAACCTCCAAATGAGGGATGAGTCAAAATTATCTTGTAGTAATCACCACTGGCACAAATTTTAATTTAGTTTAACTTCTAAATATGTGAAGAACAAGATAAATGATCGCCACTTACCACAGACAGAAACAGTAAAAGTTTTGGATGTCAGTTTCACTCCATTTATCTCTAGTTCAAAACGTCCAGCATGTTCAGTTGTGATGTTTGTGATGGTCAGAGATCCAGTCTTATCATCCAGCTTCAGTCTGTCTCTGAATCTCCCATCAGGAACATCAAAAGTGGAGAAGATTTGTTTTTCAATGCTGATTTTAGCTATAAGAGACGTTTCAACTCCAAATTTCCACAGTACGTCATCGTCGTATTGTATTTTAGTTACACCAGTCTGTAAAGTGACCGAATCTCCCTCCATCACCGCCATTTTATTTGTTACAGCACCAAACACACCTGAGGAACATAACAAAAAAATAAAATAATAATAATCTAATTAAGACTTCTATTGGTTTACTAAAGTAAGCTGTAGTTTGAACTTATACATTATTTGCTTTTTGACTAATAAAGTAGTACTTTTGTTGTTGTTCGGTTACTGCAGAATTATGTTTATTATTTTTAGAGATGCTATTTGAATTTCTTTGTCCAGTAACAATCCTTGATATCAGTAAAAACTCTCTGAGGCTCCTGAGTTTCAATTAGCATAGAAATCTCTCTTTACTTTCCCTGTAAATCACAATCCAAAGTAGATCTTAAAATATTATCTTGCTTTGATTTGATCTGAGAGTTTTTTTTTTTTTATTTATTTATTTTTTTACAGTGTTCTAAATTATTAAGCCATAAAAATTATTTTACAACTTACCAGTCAGATGCCACCAGCACAAACAGAACAAAACAAACATGTGAAACATTTTCTTCAATCGTTCAGTGAAAAGTCTGACCTAAAATGACTATCTGCTGAAAAAAATCATACTGGTGTGAATCCACCCACCACAGAGTTGAACCCTCCTATAGTTCACATGATCTGAACTTATGTTTTTTAGTTAACAGAAATAAATAAATAAATAAATAAATAAATAAATAAATAAATAAATAAATAAATAAATAAATAAATAAATAATAATAATAAAATCTTCTTCTAGCTCTTCTTATCATTTAATATTAATAATGTAGTTGTCTGATGTTATGTATTGTCAATTAAATGTCAGTTAAATGTAGAAGAATGTTGTGTGAATCTTTTCTAATGAAATAGTATAAATTAGCTTTTTTTATTATAATTTAATTTAATCATTTATATATCATTGAGTGTATATGGAAAAACAAAACGTTAAAACCATCTGAAATCTCTCACTGCCGGTCTTTCTGATGTGTGATACAAGCAGCTATTCTTCTGAGTCAAACTGAAACCTGCTGTGGTTGATTTTCTTCAGAAAAGGTTTGCTCTGCAATGTGGACAAACATTTTGTATGTGGCCATTTGTTTGATGTGTGTTTAGTTTGTAGGTGAAGGGCTTCTTCCTGTCCTGCTGTTAGGAACTTCACAGTCTACTTCTATAGCCCTGAGAAGAAGGACTGATATACAGAGACTGTACACTTTTACTAGCTCTTGGGATGCTTGTCATCCTCTCTTTTAAAGCTCCATCTCCCTGAACAACTGGGATAATGGTTTTGGACAAAATCACACTAGGCTACACACTAAATGTTACAGCCATTATATAAATTTGACTCTCTCTCTCTCTCTCTCTCTCTATATATATATATATATACATACATATTTATATATTTATATATATATTTATTTATTTATTTATTTAACAACTTTTTTTTTTTACAGTGGTCTCTTACTTTTGTGAGACCGTGACGAAACTGATTACGTTATTCATTTAAGCAAAACAGTATAAAAGTGCAGTTTTTTTGGGTTGAGAGTTAATGAAGAGTCAGAAAATTTAGCAAAAAAAGCCATAGAACGAGGAAAAGTTGACATCCAGATTCCCCTTAGTAGGTCCGAAATTAAATCAGTTATCAAAAAGAACATTTTGACAGTATGGCAGCAGTATTGGGACACTGATACCAAAGGCAGGCATTTGTATCAAATACAGTCAACAGTGGGTAAGGGAAGAGTATTACGATGGAGCAGAGCTGAGGAGAATATAATTACAAGGTTACGATTGGGGCATACGAGGTTAAATAGTTCAATGCATTTAATAAGCAAACATCCAACAGGGCTTTGTGAGGTATGTGACATTAATGAAACAGTTGAATATGTTATAATGTACATTTTAACCCGCCAAGAGGGCTGAGGGTGGACGGAGGAGCTGTACACGCAACGCCGGATGAAGCTCTATGAAGACTCTGAAGGGGTATAAGAATCAAGTAGGGTTGCATGTGGGTTGGTTAATCGGGAATTTGGTAGTTAGAGTGTCAATGGTCCATTCGAGAGATAGATGGCGGTAATGCACTTCGAAGTCGAAGAAGAAGAAGAAGAAAAAGGACCGATTACGTAATCGCGTTTTAGTGCGTAGGGGAGCCTCCCAATTTGTGCTGTTTCACTTTCACTCCCGTCGTGAAGGCGTTCGTAGAGAAACGTCGTAGCGATTTTATGCACAAACATTTGTATAAGGTCGAAACCTTGTGAAAGTGAAAATGAATCTTCTCTGTATTTCGTCCGCATTGCTCTGTTTACTCGACCATGGTAAGGCATTTACGCTTTAGGTCTATATCTCTCTCCGGTTGTTTGGACGATGTTTCGAGGAAATTGCTAAACGCAATTTGCAGTTAAAAAGCAATGTTTTCTGTAAAAACATTACTTAATATGCACAGCATGCTAGGTTCACAACAGAAGCTGTCAGATGCAGAAATGTGGTAAAGATAAAGGCAGTATACGTTTTGACGGAAATGACTCGACAGAATGTGTTATCAGCATTGATTTATGTGGTGTGATATGATGGGAGGATTCACTGATCTCCAAACCTACGCCACACTCTAACCCATTCCTTAAAACCATATATAAAAATAGGCCATGGTTTTACTACAATATAAACCAAAAAACATGGTTACTATAGTTAAATCATTGTAACCACAACCAAAACTATGGTTGTGCTACACTAACCACTGTTTACCCATGGTATTAGTAGTTAAATTGTGGTTATACAAATGGTAAGCAATCCATCAGTTTTCATAATAACATAAATGAAAAGGTGACACCATTCCCCTATGCTCTAGAAAGAAAAAATAAATAAATAAGTACAATTTACCCTGATCATTCAATTAAAAAAGGCTCTTTAATGCATTGTTTATTTCATGAGCATCTATAAATATTTTTGGCCTTTTTTTTAATAGTTGTGTATGAGTTTATGTATCTTTAGTGAGAAAAGATGGCTCTTGTCTGGTTAATTTGTTTTGTCTTGTGGACTATATGTAAACATATGTTGCATTCAATAGCTTATTTGGGGCAATAGTAAATCAAAACATTTACTCTTACTTTGTTAAAATTAACATTATGAATATTCTGCAAGGGTTATGTAAACTGAGCAGTGTGTGTGATTCAGGATGTGGTTTGTATGGTGCTCATCAAGTCACAGCTGTGAAGCTCAGTGTACTGTATGTTGGCCTGTGTCAGTCAGTAATGTTATTCTATTGTTTGTTTGCATGTGTTACATTATGAATCCAGCCAGATCTCGCAAACTTCATGATCAATAGAAAAACATTTTTACTTCAATTTCCTGTGGTGTAATTTTTATTTGAGTTACAATTAACTGTTAATTTCTTCTTCAGGTGTGTTTGGTGAATCATTGTCAGCAATGGAGGGAGATCCACTCACTCTACACTCTGGAGTTAAAATAGACCAACACGAAAAGATTAGATGGTATTTTAATGGCGGTCGTATCGCTCAAATCAATGGCGATCTCAGCTTTATCTGTACAGATGTTCAGTGTGCAGAAGCTGATGAGAGATTCAGAGACAGACTGAAGCTGGATCATCAGACCGGATCTTTGACCATCATGAACACCAGAAACACACACTCCGGAGAGTATAAATTGAAGATAATCAACAGAAAGAGTGACAGTGAAAAGCTCTTCAATGTGACCATTTATGGTGAGTCATGTTTAAAAGCAAGTATTATACTTTGAAATCACATCATTAATGTGTTTATCTACAAATATCATGACAGCAGTAGCTGTTGTGAAGCTACTAAACCATCCTTTGAGTCAAGTGCTCATAACTGATCATTATTCAAGTAAAAAAATGTTTTCTTTGCTCAAAATGTGATTTATGCTTTATAGAAGATCATTCTGACAGTCTTAGTTTAGACAACTAATGAGAAAACATTAGCTTTTTTGCTGAACTTTTTAAAAGTAACTGAGGTATTTAGTTGAAAAGTTATAAGTAAAGCATTATGTTGCTCATTACTTGAAAGAGGAGTCTGATTATGTAAGTCAAATTACTTGTGTGTTACCCCTGACACTGGTTGTGGTTTGCTAGTGGAGGATGTCATGTGAGTGAGAGGTTGTCCCGCCCTAGCACCAGTGATGTCACTGCGAGAGAGGAAGGGGAAGTTATTTTGATCAAAGATTATGAGGTACATGAGATAATCATAACTGGAAACATTCATTATTAAATTGAAAAATCTGAAACAGGATGTGGGTTATATGATGTTCAATAAGTTGTATAAGATTATTTATGACACTTACGTATGTTTGTCAGATGAGTGAATGTGTATATCAGTGATGTTCTTCTGCTGCATGTGTTGCATTATAAATCCAGACATATTTCTCTACCTACTACCTACAACTCATAATCATCTGTTCATTTCTTCTTCAGGTTTTTTCGGTGTTGGTGAAGATGGAGTGTTAGTGTTTGTGATGGAGGGAGATTCAGTCACTTTTCAAACTACTGTTAAAGCAAACCAGCAAGGCAGAATTAGATGGTATTTCAATGACTCTCGCATCGCTGAAATCAATGCAGATCAGAGTAAGATCTGTACAGATGATCAGTGTGAAAATGTGAGATTCAGAGACGGACTGAATCTGGATCATCAGACTGGATCTCTGACCATAACAAACATCACAAGCACAGATGCTGGACTTTATAAACTAAAGATCAGCAGCAGAAACAGCTATGAGAGTGATAAGACCTTCATTTTTGCCATCCGTGGTGAGTCTCATCATTTAAATCTCATCATTAGTATGTTTGGTGATGTTTTTTCAGTGACTTTCAAATGTGTTTTTTTTTTTCTCTTTAACTATAAATTAATTCACATACATCATATAGATAATTTCTTAAAAAAAAAAAAAAAAAGCATTTACTGTTATAGTGGGATTTGTAGATTTTCCACTGCTTGGTTGTTAGTTTTATCAGTTTTTGTCTATTCCAGGTGTCAGTGTCTTACTGTATATATCTCTGATCACTTTCTGTTGTCACGTTTTTAATTCCACCTATACTAGACTGAATATAGAGACAGTATGTTTTATTGTCCTCATATCCACAGTTATCGTGCTTTGTCTTTCCCTTGAAAAATATCCTTTAGTCAGCTGATTGGTTTGTGTTTCAGGTGTTTCTGCTGCCAAACGAAATAAAACAAACTCAGCAAAGGAGGGACAGTCTGTTACTTTAGATCCTGGTGAAATAAACCACCCAAATGCTATCATGACGTGGTATTTTAAAGACATTCTTCTTGCTGAAATCAGTGGAGATCCCAGTAAGACCTGTACAGATGAACAGTGTAAAAAGAGACTCAGAGACAGACTGAAGCTGGATCATAAAACTGGATCTCTGACCATCACAAACACCACAACCACAGACTCAGGAGATTATAAACTACAGATCAACAGCAGCAGATTCAGCATCATTAGGAGCTTCAGTGTTGCTGTCACTGGTTAGTGTCGTTTAGCCATTCAGTGCTTTTTCTCTTGAGCAAGTTTATGGTGCCATTTATTAATATCTTACAACGTTTTACATGAAGGTATAAATGCTAATCAAATACATTGGTAGATCTCCATCTCTAGTAATAATGACTGTCTGTCTAGCTGTTTCAGATGCAGGTCTGACTTTAGCTCCTGCAGTAATATGTGCTGCTGTTATTGGTGGTGTTGTTCTGCTGGTGGTCATTGCCGGTGTGATTTATTATTGCCGAAGATTAAGACAGAAAGGCAAGTATAATATAGCTGATCTTACAAAATTAAAATCTGAGATTCATTGTACTAAAATAATCTTTTTAGTATGTGAAAGTATCCATTTAAATTGATAGTTTTTTTTTATTATTATTCAAACAGGAATCACAACACCACACAGTCCTGAAGAGGTGAGATACTAGAAGCACAGAATGTGTCTGCAAAACAACTGAATTTAATATCAATTTAGATAGATCTATTAGTGTGTACGCATTTTGCATTTTCTCTTATTTGTTTCATTCAGAAATCATTACTCAGAAGCACCAATAATAATTGTTTTGTTTTTTTTAAGAGAGCACTGCTTTTGCTGCTTTACTTCAATATGAAGAACGGAGATTTTTACAGTCAGGAAACATCAGAGAGAAAAACACATTTTTGTGTTTGTGTAATTAAATCATCCTGCTCATTTTTTTTTCTTTCCTTTCTGTCTTTCAGGGGAATAGTACAGCAAGAGTGGCCCTTAATTCGAAAACACAGAATGATGAGCCTAATGGACTGTCCACTCTCCAAATTAATAAGACTGATAATTCCTCTAATGACAGTTCAGCACTATAGACAATTACTGAACTATGAAGACTTCCACTTTTAAGAATCCCTGACATGTGAAAAGGGTCCAGTAAATGTCTTCAGTGCAAAACTTCAGCACATGCACAGTCCCCAGTTGCTGCGTTGAGAACTGGAGAAAGCCACTGTGAGGTCACCTGAGCTACCGCAAGTACAAACACCCTTTTTTGTCCTTGATGGCATTTTTAAGAAAAAAAGCTGAAAAACATGTCAGTAGACCTTCTAGTAAATATTCAGTCTTTTCCCCTCACCGGTTCATAAGACAAAATCATACAGATGTTCATAGGACATATGTAAACGTGCAATATGTATATTTTTGTAACTGAGAAGATAGTCAAGCCTCATGTTTACTTTTTGCCTATTGATCCAATTATGTTGGACCTACACCACCCCTTTTAGTCTGATCGAAATTTAATTTACATTGATTAAGGTGCTTACAGGTAGGCTTGTCAATCCATCTGATCCATCAGTATGATTACCAACAGAATATTTGTTTGCATGTAAATGTGGTCTTGACATAAGTATCTTTCCATAATGGGTATTTTGGCTACATATGTGACATTGAAAGATGCAAGCACTCTTCACAGAGTATATGTGCATATGAGCATTTTAGGGTAACTACTAACCTGAATCTTTCTACTGAGACTATAGAAAAACTGATAATGTTTGTAATATCAGCACTGGTGTCTTGACAATACTACCTCAGCCAACAGGGAACTTTAGAACTTTAGAACTTCAGAACTTTAGTTGATGTTCTAATGTAAAATGTTTTAAAAACATTTTAAAGAGTGGAATTTCATAACTCAATGGGAATGTTCTTAGAACATATTTTTGTTAGCTGGGCCAGAGGAACATTGATGTTGAATCACTACTGTGTTAGATTTGGATGCTGCTGTTTGCACCTGATTTAACCAGCAGGCCTCACTTGTTCAGCCAGCTTTGTCAACTCTAAACTGACATTTGTGACCCTAAACCACAAAACATGTATACATCATCTGAAAGCTGAATAAATATATTTTACATTTATGTATGATAGGATAATATTTGGCCGACATACAACCATTTGAAAATCTGAAATCTGAAGGTGCAAAAAATATCGAAATATTGACAAAGTATTTTGGGCTATTGCTACAAATATACTAAGGTTTTGTGGTCCAGGGTCACATATTTAACTGGGATCTTTGAGAAATGGAACATATCACAGTCCATGAGTTTGATTGTTTTGTTAACAAACTTTTGTGGTTAGAAAGGTGGTTCATATCCAGTATTTAATCATACTTGATCAAACTATAAATCTCAGGAGCTGAACTTGTAATAACTACACGGAAAGGCACTGTGGAGAGAAGCAGCTACAAGATGTCAAAAACGTGTTTACATAAAGTATTGTAAGTAATATGTTGTGACTGTTACTAGCTGCTCCTCAAGTCGTTTACTGGTGTTCAGTATCTGAATCATGTTTTAATCACATTTCATGTTTAGTGATAGAACAATGGCATTTGTTATTTATTACACATTTCAGATGTTTGCTAATTCCATGAATTGTTTTGTGTGTTGAAATGTGCAAAAGTGAGCATTTCTCTTTGTACTTTGTTGTAACAAAAGCATTGTAAAATGTAACATCCTGCCCTTTGAGATGCTGGTTAGGTTTTTGACTGCCAAGGTTGTGCATTTCATGCGAGGAAGATACCTGTGGGGCGTTTAAGGTGAATATTCACTATTTTACATTATCTGTCTGTTTTCTTCCGTTTTCTTATTTTTCTCAGTTTTTAAAGCATGTTAAGCTGTGCTGTATTATAGTGTCATTTTTACCTTATTTAATCTTTGTTTTCTCCTATTGTCTTTGTATTGCAGAGTGTCATCAGTGTGTGATGGAAATGATCTCTTGCACTTGAACAAGAAAAATATGTTTGATTCTAGTTTAAATCTGTTTGTCTGAACAAAGAAAAAGACCTCTAATTGTGATGTCTCTGTCTTTCTCAGGTTTATCAGAGGTGTTTCCAGAGTCATCCGTTCAAAGAGCTCCTAAACTGCCTATTCAACACTGAATTATGAAGCTCTTACAAGAGCAATAGACTTTTGAAATGCCATCACAGTGCCTGTTTTTGTAATGGAGATTTTTTAAAGAAACATTTCTGTATGAGAGCTGAAGTACTGTAATAGGCTAAACTCCTCAAAAGCCTGTAGCACACGCTCTGTAAGAGATGGTCAATGTTGGTGAATGTTTTGAGAAGAACATCTTGAGTTTTTAGTGTTTTATATATATATATATATATATATATATATATAAATTTTGAAAAAAAAATTCTATTTAAATGCTAAATATCTGAAATTAAATGTGATCATTAAAAAAATGGATTTAACAGCTGGAATCAGTGGATTTGTTGTGATTTTCTAGAGTTTGTCACCAGAAATAGCTGAGCTAAGCTAAAGCTAGCGTTGGAATGCTAGTCATACTGACACCTCACAAATATACTCAAACAGAAAACAGCAACACACTTCCAGTAATACCATACTTTCATGCAGAACCTGTTCGAAACAACAGCCCAAACCACATTTTGTTATACAGAAGATTACACAG
>JAHKKF010471535.1:0-10218 GCA_019740295.1 Labeo calbasu
ACTTCCGCTGCAACCTTTATCAATGGTTGTTCGCATAGCACGACATAGTTGTGATTTATTTATGTAAAATTCAGCACAGATACATCTTCTAAAAATAACAAACTCAGTGCATAATCATTAATTGAATACTGTGAAACCAAGGAAAATGGCTTGATATACTGACGTATATTTCGTAACTTAAAGGGGAGAGCGCAAGCCGTACTGTATGTGTATGTGCAACACTTCAGAGTCTGACTACATTATGTTATTACAAAACTGCAAGAAAAGAATACAAACAGCATTTCACATTAAAGAGCATGTCAATTAGCCAAATCTTAAAATATTAATTACGACTAAAGGCTGTTTTCATCAGTCCGGAAGTCGGCCATTGCGGCGGCAATGAATGTAAACAATACCATTGAACCGAGCAGATCTCATGTATGGGCTTGGCGAAAAAACGACGAAACAAAAGTAATTCACTATGTGGGGATAAGAAATAGAAGGAAGAACTTTCGGGTCATCAGTCCGCGATAAAGGAGGCAGATTGTAGGAATATTTACCACCTATTACAGGGCTCGACAATATGAACTGCCCTATGGCCTGTGCAACACGTACATTCACTGCACTACATTCATGTTCCAAAATGTTATTTGTGTGGAAATATTATGTTATTATTATATTTAGTCTGTAATAGACCATTAACATGGGGCCAGAAATGCCAAAGATGGACATAAAGAGGAGAAAATACTGTAGCAGGCAGATCAATCTCACTGTTCACAATGTAACAATATTGGAAGAAACTTATAATAATGAATTGTGAGTATGAGTTTATATGAATATCTCAGAGGGAAACTCTGTTTTCAGAAAAGTTTACATGGCGTTTTCCTTTCATCTAACGTTGGCATCTGTATAATTCATTATAATTCAGTGTTAATAATCATAGTGCAGCTTTGTGTACAGCAGTAACCAAGGAAACACTATCGCTGCTTAGCGTTAAGCTCTGTATTAACTTTAGTTTGTCAAAATATAACACCCTTTCCTGCTTAAGTCCTTCTCTATATGATTTTGCAGCTTTCACACATTTTCTGTGGTTTAGAGAGCATAAATTAGTAAAACAACATCTTCAGTGGAACATTAACTGTGCAATCTATGCTGCTGTTTACATATGAGTATCGCCGCAATTGTCGCGTATCCGGGTAACTAAACAAAATGTGACGTCAATGAAAACACTCTACTGAATAGCATTACACTTTATACAAATACAGGAGGTAAATCATAATAAATATACTGCAAGAATAAACAAAATAATATTAAAAATAAATGTTCATTTAATCTCATGATGGACAATAGTGGCAGCTCTAATAATCACGTTGATCAGATAAAGTTACACATTAAAATGAAGGATGACATACACAGTAGGGTGTCAGTAAAAAATAAAGTTTTGCATATTGCCGTTTATTGCGAAGTACAACTAAATTAGTTAATTTTCCTCACTAAACTGGCATCTGTTCATTGACAGTAATACAGGCGGACATTCCTTTACGCTGAGTTCCGGCAAGATGGTCAGCTAGGCACACATGTTTTGCTGAGCTCTGGCAGAAACTTGCATGATTTATTGCTACCTTCACACAAAGCAGTCTCACAAATTCAACTGACTATTTAAACACATCACAATTGTGCTTGCAATTAGTTTATTCGTAAAGTATAAAACATATGGGAAAATATGGCCCATTTAGCAACCAGGGCCCGTATTCACAAAACATTTTATCTTACCACTAAGAGTTCTCCTAAATAGCAGTAAAAGTTTTTAAGAGTTAAGAGTTTTCTCTTAAAACCTATTAACAAAGCTGCTGAGACAAACTTTTACTAAGGAGTAGAGAGTAAGGAAGCGTAAGGGCGGGGTTGACCTTGTTACTATGAATGATGTCAGCATGCTCACTAACCATGCACACAGTTATTGGCTGATAGGGGAGGGGTCTCTGTCAGACATTTACTCATAGAATTATTGTTGTAAATGTTGCCATATTCAAATAAAGTTTTAAAAAGTTTGTAAAAAATGTTGGCACATTCAAATAAAGAATTTAAAATGCAGGCTAAGTGTCACTTATTAAACAAGTATATGTTCAAATGATTGGCAGCCTTTTACATGTGTGCTTCTTATAATAAACAATTAGCTGATATGCATATAAACAGACTTTTTTTTTAAAGGGCTTTTTATGCTTTTAATTACAGAAAAGCGGAGAATTGACACGAAATCGCTGGGTGAAGAAAGGGGGGCGGGATCGGCAAAACACCTCGAAACGGGAATCAAACTCGGGTTGCCGTAAGCGCAGTTACGCTGCATGTCGGCGCACTACCCACTAGCCTATCGGTGCCGACGTAAACAGCTTTTTTATTAACAGAGTAGAATAATCATAGCTGATAGTGCGATAAGCGAACATAAAAGAAAACCAAACTGGACGCAAGAACAGCTGTTACTTCTTGCCCAACGTATTAATGAAAACATGAAGCTGGGATAACCCCCAAGACTGAAAAAAGTTGTGTGGGAATATGTGTGCAAATAAATGCAGAGTATTTCTAAAGCGTTTAAGTTCTGAGGCAGATTGCCAGCAACAGCAATATTAGGATAGTTGGGATTTGATCTGAGTGATTTAAGCCTGATTTAGGCTGATTTATACTCGACGCGTTCTGCACCGCAAGCCTGTGCTGACTGCGTGCGCACATCACCAAATTCTGGGCCCCAATCCTAAAACATCTTAAGGATAAAAGTAGCCTATCTCATAACTTAGCGATTTAGTAGAAAATCTTAAAAATAATGGGCGTATCAATCCTAAATTTAGGACTCCTAATTTTTGCTCTAAGAGTATTTCACAAAGCGTTTTAGCACTAAAACTAGCTCCTAAATCTGTGAAATGTTAGGAGTAGTGTAGTCACGTCAAGTCCTAAAACTATTCTAAAATGGCTGTTGCCAGCTATCTGCCTTGGAACAGAAACATTTTAGATACATTTGACAATAATGAGTTTTACTCTGTCGCTTTGTTTTAAGCAACTGGGGCGTTGCGGTTCTTGAAATTTGCAGGGTAGAAGGGGTAGTGATGCTAAATGTAACTAAAAAGGTCCAATTTTCCGGTGAGGTCCGATTGGGGAGTTACAGAACGGCCCGACGATCTCATATCGCATAATCTTATTAACTGTTTATCCACCACGCTATTCAGCGCCAATCATGCGGTGCAGTCAATTTCACAGGTTAAGGTTAGGGTAAGGTGTGGGGTAGGTTTAAGGGTTAGCATTTGTGTAGCATAGTGTAGGTAATCAACACTGCGATTGACACAACCAATAAAATCTTTAGATTTAGCTGTGGGGCAGAGATTGCGCTGAAGTGGATTGGGGGTAAAATTGCGCATGCGTGTCATGTGCCTGTCTGTCAAAGGGAGAAAGCCAGGCCCTATTTTGGAGTGCACACCCTGTTTTGGAGTTCCCGCTCCCCAATTGGAGATCTCCAAGCTGCAGTTATATACCCCTCTATCAAAGGGTTGAAAGAGCATGCTGATGAGGATGTGTTTCAGTGTATTATGCAGGAAACTCATTCAAGTGGCAATGATCGTACCTTTTGGTCTAATCAGTGGGGTGAACCGATTTTATTTGTTCATGGTGCAACTCGCTCAAGTGGTGTTGCTTTTCTTTTTAACAATTTTCCTGGGAAACTTAGTGAGTCCAGATCCAGTTTAGATGGACATGTATGCTACTGACTTTGTTATATTGAGTGGTGATTTTAATATGGTGTATGATGAGTGGTTGGATAGGTCACCAACTAAATATGATGTACATCATTATAATTCATTATTGCTAGATTTTTTTAGAATAATCAAGGTTTGATAGATCCCTGGTGTGAATCAAACCCTTATCAGAGACATCTTGGTTTAAACCTGATGCCTCTAGCAAGTCTCGAATTGACTTTTGGTTAATTTCTCATAGCTTTTTGCTTTTCACTATCAACCTTTTCACTATCAACCAATATCCAATATATCGGCAGCTCCCCTTACAGACCACTGTTCAACTGAGTTGAGAATAAATCATAAAAACAAACCTTTCCGGAGCAAGGGTTATTGCAAATTTAACTCTAACCTATTCTATTACAGAAGAGACCTCTATTATTAAAGAAAGAAATGAATACTCTAACAAAGTAAGTTTAACAGAGGATGATAGATCAAAATTGTTATTTCTGCAGTCACAGTTGGATGAAATCTGTATGAGGAAAGGTAAAGGGGCATATATTAGATTAAGAGCTAAGTGGATGGGAAAAGGAGAGAAAAGCTCAGCCTATTTTTGTAGGTTAGGAAAAAAGCGCTAAGAAAGAAATTCTGTTAAAACTTATCAACATTTATACTTGTTGTCCTCTTCAATTTTAGACCCTAATCCCCTCTTTGAAAAGATCAGAGAATTTGTTCCTCATATAGATGAACAATTTAAACTGATATGTGATGCAGAATTAACAATTGAGGCGCTTGATTCTGCTGTTATGTGTTTATCATTAAATAAATCACCTGGACCAGACGGTATTCTGTCTAACTTTTATAATCATTTTTGTGATTCGTTAAGGGAATTTATTTTTGCAGCTTTTCAGGAAATTATTAAAAGTTTGGTTTTGCCTAGTTCAATAAGACAATGACTAATAACACTCATTCCCAAACCAGGAAAAGACTCCAGATTTTTGGACAACTTACGACCTATAACCTTACTAAAAAAATGATTATAAATTACTACAGCTAAGGACCAGCATAAACCAGCTAAAACCAGCATCAAAACCAGCTGGTTTTTTTCAACACGGACCTGTTTTTGACCTCAAAATAAAGCACTTTCCCTCTGTACATGGCTGTGGGGATGAGCAGTTTTGTGGTGCTTGGAATTGGAATTACAAATGAGGACAATGGAAGCAATCAAAATCAACAAAAGAGCAATGATATGCAAATGCTATGACAAGTCTCAGTTGAGGGGGTTTAAAAAGCCCCCTAAAGTAGCGCAATGACCATATCCCATATCAAAACTCAAAATATTTAATTTTCATACCTAAAATGTATATTTTACAGTCACCCTTGTGCAGATTGATCATAAACACAGCTAAAAGGCTTCCTAATATCTTATCTTATCTTAAAGATTTCTTTGAATTAATGGCATTTCATATGCAAATATTGAGCATTTTGTGTGTGTTTGTGTGTATGTGTGTGTTTTAATTAGTTGCACGTTTTTACATGTATGAAAAAAAAAGTCCCACATGAGTAAAACCGAAGTCCTTTGAAAAGTCTGTTCACTCGGTACCCATATTTGCAGTGCCTCTGGGCAGCTCATACACGACCAAGTCCTATCTAAATGAACAGGGGAATCCTGAAATCTCAAAAACTGCTTGGTGAACTCTCAATTAAATGACATATTTCAAATCAGCAACAAAATCTGAAATGAACTGCCCCATGAATGTTGTTTCTTATGCTCAAATAGCATTTAAATAGCTTATTTTTAATTAGCCTCAGGTTTATATAGCCTCAGTGGCACTTTAGAAGAAAAGGAGACTCTTTTAGCAGTGCTATGACTGGAAATAGACTTTTTTCACACTTCCGTTTTCGAAGAGCAGAAGTTTCAAATAGTAGCGTAAAAAAACTTCAGCTGCAGCCTTTATCAATGGCTGTGCCCATAGCATGGGACTGTTGTGATTTATTTATGTAAATTTCAGCACAGGTATGTCCTGTAAAAACACCAAACTCAGTTTACAATCATTAATTGAGTATTATGAAACTAAGGAAGATGGTTTCATAATATCCCGAAGTATATTTTGTGACTTAAAAGGGGAGCGCACAAGCCATACTGTATGTGTATGCGCAACAATTCAGAGACTGACCACCTTACTTTATTACAGAACTGCACAAAAACAATACAGCATATCACATTAAAGAGCATTTAAATGAACCAAATCTTAAAATATTAATTGCGAGTAAAACTGTTTTAGATTATTAAATTAAAGTCTGGGGGGAAACATATTGCAATTATGCTTACATGCACTTACTTATGATGCAATCCTCAATAATTACATCAAATTATAAAGTTCAAGTAAACTAATATTTCCAGCCCATAGAGGATTGCTTTGATCATCCTAATAACGAGTCGTATCCTGCGTGACTGAGTGCATTGATTGAACAACATCATATTTTATACAAAAACGGAAGGTTAATCACCATAAATATATTGAAAGAATAAACAATGATATTAAAAATACATTTAAATCAGTCCGATTATTCCTCTGGGAGTAATTTGAGCAGCGTGCTACTATTCATTAGTCTAATCTCATGACGAGGTAGGGCATCAGTATAAATAACCTGTTTTAAATATTGACGTTTATTGTTGACGTTTATCTGTCCATTGACAATAATGCAAACGGAATTTTTTTTACGCTACTAATCAGTGCCAGATGTGATGACACGCCGACTGTGAAAAAGGTCTATTACACACTGCACTGCTTTTGTTTCAGTCACAGGTGAGCTAGGACGCTGCAACAAGGAATCAGCATTACTATGCTGCTTCCCTTCCCTGTACAGAATGGTAAAGTCATACACATCCATTTCAAGTATCCAGTTTACCTGTCGCATCATTACTGCTGCCATTTTTAAATATGGCAATGGTCTGTGGTCGATAATAATCTTAAATGGGGTCCCTGAAAAGAAATGTCTGAAATGTAGAACAGACTACACCACAGCCCAAAGTTCGCGTCATACATTGACCATTTCTTTTCTGAAGGAGTGAGCGCATGACTGGCGTTAGCAATTACGCGTTCCTTCCCATCCTGCATCTGACCAAGCACTGAACATACATGAGAAGCATTAGTGTATAGTAGAGTCGTTTACAGTGAATGCATTAAGCTTTGTGAAATCAATGCAGAATCTATAACTGCCATCTCTCTTGTTCACTAAGACAACAGGAGAAGCCCAGGAACTACAACTTTCTTCAAATACATCATGGAAAAGGAGCTGCTGGACTTGCCTGTCTATCTCAGCTCGAATGTGTGGTGATGTTCTCTAAGCCCTCTGCCTAATGGGCTGTGTATCCCACATACGGATGTTATGCTTGACCAAATGAGTATGACCACAGTCATAACCATCTGCAATGTAAATATCTGAGTATTTGGAAGTCAGAGTCTCTAGCTCAGTCTGTTCTTCTCTGTTCAGTGCTGAATGACTGAGGTCTACTTTGGGTTTTAGACAGGACTCCATTTGAGTCTGTATCTGAGCTACTGTGGGAAATGAAATGAAACTCACCTAGCCTTGTGCCACAAGGAACATGGCAGTCCTCATTTGTCGGATTCATTTCTCGAACACAAGTCACACCTGCTTTTACAGAGGTTAGTGTACGTGCTACGAAAAGACCAGGTACTGACTGAATTTCAGCATCTAAGAGTCCAACTTAATTGCATGTGACCTGGCAGGGATTAGAATGGGCTCTAAAGTCACAGCACTACTCCTAAGAGAGACTATTTCCTGCAAACACAAGAGAGGAACAGTCCAGTTCCACAATTTTAAATGATTCTCTCTGAGGTCAATTGCAGCGTGATGTTTTCTAAGAAAATTTCACCCATGGATAACTGGCTGTGTAACATTCCTAACCACCTGAACATCATGTGAGAACACTTCCTCACCTAGCCTAATAGTAATAGGCAACATACCCAGAGTGTCTAGACAGTCACTAATCACTGATTTTACCAAGAGAAAAGACTTCTGAATAGGCTTTTTTGTGAGAGAAGGAATTGACATTCTCAGTGTTTCGCTAATCAAAGATACTTCTGTACCTCTATCCACAATGCTTGTATGGCAATGTTCTCAATGATAGCAAAAACATACGGTGTGGGAATGACAGGAATTAACAGTTCAGTGTGTTTGGGTCCACTCATAGGCTCAGCAGATACCTGGCCCATAGTACCTGCTACCAACCGTTTCCATGAAGATCAACATCCTCATCAACGAAACTGACATGATGATTACCAGATGAGGGTAGATGGTCAGTAGAAGATCATATGCCACATCTCTTGCCAGAGAACTTGTTGGAGGCCCATTCTGTCGTCTGACGATCCTGATGTAAGCGACGATCTCGAGGATCAGAGGTTGGACAGCCATAATGATCACGGTGAGGTCGAGCTGACACATTGGTCACGACAAAGAGAAGTAAGGGTGTCACGTTGAGGAGCATGATGTGGAGACAGGCTGGCGTGACAATCTTGATGAGGTGGAGGTGGGCTGACGTGACTGTCTTGATGAAATGGTGGTGGGCTGATGTGACGATCTCGATGATACAGTGGTGGGCTAATGTGACAGTATTGATGATACAGTGGTGGGCTGATGTGACGGTTTTTGATGATGTGGAGATGGGCTCGTAACGATTTTGATAATGTGAAGATGGGCATGTGGAGAAGATGCAGGTGACAATGGATATCTCCTAGGAGATGAGAGTGGACAGTATGCTCTCTTCTGCGTTCAGGTGAGTAGTCTCTCTGTCCAGATAAGGCATCTTTGCCTCTTTATTTGACTCACTTCCACCCTGAGAGCCTTAACATCAGCAGTCAATTGCTTTACCGCAGTCATGATGTCAGAAGAAATGTCCCCAGATGAAGTGAAACTGAAAGTGATTTACTGGTTAAGGTTGTGGACGAAATTGATGACAGGCCAATCATTTGGCTGTGAGGAGAAAGAGGTGCAATTCTGAGAACTTCTTGTGCCCATTTCCACTTACAAGCAATGGCTAAAGCTTCCTCTAGGCTAGTAGCGCCAGTTTCGTGACATTTTGCTTAGAGAACCGGGTCAAGACCAGCTATGAGCGATTTAAATCTTTCCATGGCAATGGCAGACTCACCATAATTTGGAAAAGCTTCCAAGTGATCTCAGCTGCAAAAACTTCCAAAGGTTCTTTGGGCATACGTGGTCGGGCATTCACAAAAGTTCAAAGTTGAAAAAGGAAAATGGAGGAAAAATTGCAAAAGATGTCTTTTTATTGTCTTTTTTATCTTTAGTATCTGGAGGATCTGGACGTATCAAATTGTGTTGATGAACAAGGCCTGAAGGTCCATGCCATGTTCTGTGAATAATCCATCAGAGCAAGAAATCTCACTGTGTAGCCTATGTATGTATGCCACCATGTTTCTATAGTGGCCCTGAACAGACAAACTGCTCTACAGAGCGTGTTTCATCAGTAAGTTGTTCTACTTTCTTTGTTGGTGTTTTTTTTCAGAGGCCGCTCGTGTCGTCACTAAGTTGAATGCGCACGAAGAATAGTAGTGGTAGTATTAGTAAGTCAGTAGTGTTCGTCTGGCAGAAGAAGAGAAATCGAGAAAAAAGAAATTTGAACAAATGCAGGATCACGCATATTATGCACAGGAAGAACAGACAGAGTGTCAGTCTTTGTCGGAAAGAAAAAAAGAAAACTTGATGCAGCCAGATGAAGTCAGGAGAGGCGACGGCAGAAATCCCGGATAAACACTGGTGTGAATTGAGAGAAATGTTTTTAAAGCCAAGTTGTCTGTTTTCTGCTGGACCAGTAAGTTAGTCCAACTTTAGCAATAACAGTGAAAACTGTTGTTTGATAGCTTTAGTTGCAAGATGGCCATAATCGCCGAGACATGTAGCGTTTTTTCCTTGTCAGTGTTGAAAAATATGCAATTAGATTATAACTCATATAACAGACTGAGAAATGTAGTTAAACTACTGCTAAAGTACTGCTATCCAACACTGCTATCAAGCAGAGGTCACGTTAATCAAAAATTGTCCGTCATAGACAGAATTTTTTTATCAGTGACGGAAAAATCTGAAGGCTGTCCGTCACTTTGACAGATTACACTGAGGGTGATCAGTTACTGGCGAGTGAACTCCAGTCTGGCAGCAAAGCAGTGGATTCAGAACAAAAACAAAACTGCCACAAATGTTTTCCTATTTGTTTGATTACGCACAGGCAAGTACACAGAAGGTACATCAATCTGATCTTCGTTTTGAAAGAGCTCCAAAACGGTATTTATTGCTTGAATTTCCAAATGAAATGAACAGAATTTGAATTAAGTTAATTACGTGATAGTGGGAGAAATGACACTTTCTTTTTTTTTTTTTACTAAACTTTGCTTTTGTTAAATAACTAATAGTCTAATTTAATCAGCCACATCTACTGTGAGTTAGGCTATACAAAAAAATAATAATAATAATAAAAAAAATTTATTAT
>JAHKKF010471543.1:0-17139 GCA_019740295.1 Labeo calbasu
CACTGGAATTAGTTCACCTGTTTCAAGTCGTTCGTTCATCTTATGGGGCTGTCACGTGATGAATGAACGACTCAAACCCGAAAACTTGTCAGATAAGAAGTGAGGTGAGTTAATCATAGACTAAAGATTCAGGAAAACAATGAATTAATCTTCTGTTTCTTATAGCATTATAGTTTTGTCTTGTTTGTAGTGTGATCAAGGTTTGTGTAAGCAGTAGATGTGTTAGGGAAGTAACACGTAACATTTTAATTATATTTTGCTAAAATTAACGAAACAAGTTCGTTTTGCTGAACGAGACTCAAAGGTCTGAGTCAGTAAAATGATCTGAACTTCCCATCACTACTACGAATCATGTGTAAGTTCATCGTCTGTGTACTGAGTATGGCGAAAAACTCTTATTTTCTCCTACAACTTGAGAGGAGGACGTTGTTGTACCTTTTTGTTTGTAAACAGCGTTTACAAACTTACTTGCACTTTCTTAGTCTTTGCGTGTTTGCTTTGTAAACACTGGGTCTGTAGTTCTGCCTACGTTCCGCGTGACTTTTCAACTTGATTCAATAGTACGTAGCGTCATGAACACTCATTCCAGAGCCTGTGCTACACCAGCTTTTGTGCTTAAAATGTATAAAAAAAAATATTTTTTCTGAAAAAAATTACATATCGTTTCGCTAGATAAGACCCTTCTTTAGAGCCCTTTGAAGCTGCATTTAAACTACATTTTGGAAGTTCAAAATTTAGGGCACCGATGAAGTCCATTATATGAAGAAAAATCCTGAAATGCTTTCCTCAAAAACCATAATTTCTTAACGACTGAAGACAGAAAAACATCTTAGATGACAAGGGGGTGAGTAAATTATATGTGAATTGTTGTTCTGGAAGTGGACTTCTCCTTTAATAGTCTGATGCTGTAGCTGCCTGTTGAAACAGCAACTTCTTTATTACTAGCATGAAAACACATTATACTGATCTCATATCATATCTCTCATATAATCAGTTTCACCCATAAAAACGTTAGTTAAACAGCTTGTGAACAACATTACCAGACAAGAGGTGTTTCCTCGAAGGAGGCAAGGGAGTGTCTTTCTTTAAAAATATTGGATGAGAAAAAAAATCGTAGTACAAAATTAAAACAACGCCGATATTTACGACATTAAAAAAAAGTGTAAAAATAACTAGTTTTTCTAAAGCATTGTCCAACAGCAACACCAGCAGGTAAAGTCGCACGAAAGGAGGCGATATGATTGGCTATGACCGGTTATGATCGGCTGTGATTGGTTCATGCGATAAATCCCGCCTCTTGTGTTTGTACGTGTTCAGCTTTTGCGAATCAGTCTGAGTGAGCTATGTAATTGCGTTAATCGGAAGATTGATTTAAAGAAGTACGTAAACAACTCACACATTTAGATATAACCACTTAGTTACATCAAAATAACACTTAAAATGGTATGAAAACATGATCTGTGGGAGTTTTTAGTGAGTAATCAGTTTGGTGAGATTTAAAGTAAATCTCTGTGTCTGTGACTAATATTTACAGAGCTTTGATGACTGATGATCCCAAAAAATAACAAATAGTTAAAAGTTACCTATTATAAAGAATATCTAAACATAAGTTCACAAATAAAATACTGTATATTGTTTAAATTGTTACTGCCTTGAGTCATTATTTTGGAATAAATGTAAAATGCTTAAAAATACTAACTTATTGAGATTTATTTAACTAAGAACGGTGACCGCGACATGAGTTTACAATTGATCAAAAAAAAAAAAAATACTTTGAGAAGTTTGCCTTCTCATTTCGAAACACCACGGCACACCACTGTACCAAACATTACATGAAATATTACAAATGTATTATATTTTGGCATTACATCATAAATTATTTAATGCATAATTGAATAAATCCAATAATTCTGTCATAAAATTGTTTGGAAAATTTTCCAATCAATGCCTCAGAAAACATTTTCCACAGCCACCATTTAGTCATTATCTTGACAACTTTTTGGAGTAGAAACAATAATTATATTATTTTTCATTAAGTGCAAACTCAAAATGTGTTTCTAGGTCAGACGTCACAAAGAGGAGGCAAGAAATTATGACAAAAAAATAACACCACAAGCTATTACCAATGCACTAACCATGTTTTTGACAAATAAGACAAATCTAGAATACAATATAATTTGAATAAAATACGCTTCAAATAATGTAATCACGGTGAATAATTTAGAGGAATGACCCACTTGAGCAGAGTGAGCTGAACAGTCAGTTCTAGCAGGTTAATTAACTCACCTACAGCTGAGGTCAAAAGTTTACATACACTTTGCAGAATCTGCATAATGTTAATTATTTGACCAAAATAAGAAAGATCATACAAAATGCATGTTATTATTTTTTATTTAGTACTGACCTGAGTAAGATATTTCACATAAAAGACATTTACATATAGTCCACAAATAATAGTTAAATTTATAAGAATTACCCCGTTTAAAAGTTTACATAATTTTTTTTTTTTGGTTTGTTTAGTGATAGTTGTTCATGAGTCCCTTGTTTGTCCTAAACAGTTAAACTGCCAGCTGTTCTTCTGAAAAATCCTTCTGGTCCCACAAATTCTTTGTTTTTTCAACATTTCTGTGTATTTGAACCCTTTACAACAATGACTGTATGATTTTGAGATGCATCTTTTCACACTGAGGACAACTGAGGGACTCATTTGCACCTATTACACGAGGCTCAAACGCTTACCGATGCTTCAGAAGGAAACACAATGCATTGGGGCGGGGGGTGAAAACTTTTGAAATTTAACTTATTTTGTCTTCTGGGAAACATGTAAGGATCTTCTGTAGCATCTAAAGGGAAGTACTAAATGAGAAAATATGATATTTAGGCAAAATAAGAAAAATGTACACATTAATTCTGTTCAAAAGTTTTCACCCCCCGGCTCTTAATGCATCTTTTTTCCTTCTGGAGCATCAGTGAGCATTTAAACCTTGTGTAACAGTTGCATATGAGTCCCTCAGTCGTCCTCAGTATGAAAAGATATATGTAACATTTTGACCTCAACTGTAAATGCATAATATTCTGTACATATGATATAAATATGTACGCATATTACAATTTGCATCTGCACAAAATGACACAAGTGAACTAAGTTACATATTCAGAATGTGTAAGTCACACTGTGAATACTCTCTTTCCATAACGATACAGTAAAACACAGATGATGAATGTCTTTGGAAAGACCAGGGTCGTGCGAACTGTGTCACCAGCATTTAACTGGCAGCTCATTGATCAGCGGCTGACACCAGACCTGCAGTGCAGCAGAACCAATGTGCTCTCGGCAGAGTAGCCGGGAGGAATGATAACTGAAAGACAGTCGGTGATCGAGCGCCGCGCTCGAGGCCGAACCCACCAAACCTTTGGCATAGGGAAGAGATGACGATGGGATTTCAAAGATAAAGCAAGTGACAGCCATTGATTTAGCCATTATGGGATTGGGCTGTTTCTGATGTTGTGAAAATGAGGGAATCTTAAGCATTAAGCACTAAAAACAGACCTGAGAGGGGATGCGTTTTTCATGTGGTGCTGGAAACAGCTCTTAATGGGAAAATCGGTGAACGATTGCATTGCAATAGACGGGGTATAAATCATCTGCTCAGCTTCACAGACAGAGAGTGGCCTCGGCCGTACGGGGCAGCAGCAGCATTGACAGAGAACGCTTGTGTCATGCTATCTAGCATTTTAATGCGGGAGACAAGAGGTCATCCACACTGAGACTGATCTAAAGGTATACGTCTATAGACAACTGCACCGTCATCATCAGCACTCGCTCACCCTAAAACAATAGTTCACTCTTCCTAAAATCTGTTGTGTACTATAAGGAAAAATCAATAGCTTAGGTGGGCCAGAGATATAATTCTTATGAAAGTTGATGTAGAGCAGAAGCCTCAGTTTGGTGATTTTACTGATTTGATTAACTACTGTTTCAGGGTGAAGCACTGTGATGAGTTGCTCATAATGACAGTGTTTTCAGTGTCTTGCAGTGACTCAGTAAATGCTGCTCCACATGAACTCCATCTCTGCAAGCGCTGTGAGTTTGAGTCACTTGTAATGTGCATTTGAAAATGCAACATGCAGCTAACATCTTCCCAAGTTTGTAACTGTCAACAACTTAGAAGCATTTAAAAAGCATCCCCTGCGGTTTTCTACCAGAGTAAAAGCCTTATGGTTTAACATTTGAATGAACTTGAAAAAAAAAAGCAAATAAAAAAATATATACAAATATAATCATAATCATAATAATAATTTATATTAATAATGTTATAATTATATTTAGTAGTAGCAGTAGTAGTAAATACTTTACATTTCAGTAGTATTATAGTGATATTTATTTACTGATTTTTATTCATTTTTATAATTTAAGTAATAATAATATTAAAATTATTATTATGAAATTCTTTACATTTCAGTATTATAATGATTTCTTTACTGATGTTTATTAATTTTTATAATTTGATTAAATAATAACAACAACAATAATAAAAATAATAATAAACAACATTGTCATTAGATGTGTCTCCCTGTTTCAATGAACTATACAGCAAAAATAAATAAATAAATACATTTTAGTAGTGTAACTGTACTGTTGTTACATAATAATAATTTGTAATATTTATTATTATTATTATTATTATTATTATTATTATATAACAACAGTACAATTTCAATAAGAATAAATTGTAATAGTTTTATTATTATTATTACTATTAAATACTTTGCATTTCAGTATATTCTTTATATCTCTATATTTCTTTATTTATTTTTTTCATGTTAATAATTTAAATAAGTATTATTATTATTATTATTGAAATTAAAATTATTATTTTTGAATCTTTACATTTCAGTATTATAGTGATTTCTTTATTGATTTTTATTATTTGTTATAATTGAATAATAATAAATACTACTACTACTACAACTACTACTACTACTACTACTAATAATAATATTGCCATTAGATGTGTCTCCCCAATTTGTTATGCCTGCTGAACTATACAACAAAAAAAGAAAAAAAAAACACTACAAATATTAGTATTGTAATTGTACTTTTATATAATAATAATTTGTAATATGTATTATTATTATTATTATATAGTACAATTGCAATAACTATAATTAGTAATAATAGTTAGTAGTAATACTATTTATATTATTATTATTATTAAATACTCTACATTTCAGTAGTATTATAGTGATATTTCAGATATATTTTTATTAATTTTTATAATTTGATTAAGTAATAATAATATTAAAAATATTAATGAAATGAAAATAAAAAAAATTAAAATGCTTATTATGAAATACTTTACATTTATAAATTTTTACGCTACTGATATTTGATCAAATAATAATAATAATAATATATATATATATATATATATATATATATATAAATTCATATTACAACTGATTTTGCAATGTCACAATTGATTTTATTCTCATAGAATAAGGGTCGATTATGAGCATTAAAAGCTATGTCTTTATTCTTGAAATCTTAGACTTTTTTATTTTAAATGCTGTTGTAAAAAAGTTTCCAACAATATCACAGAAGGGGCTCCCAAAAGAATCCCCCTCATTTGTAACACTGAGGTTCAGTACCGTTCACCACAGAAAGCTAAATCATTGCCGGTTGTGATAGATTTGCCGCCACGGCACATTTAGCGTGATACAGGAGATGTTTTGCAACCAGCACAGAACGATTGCACAACACGAGTTGAAAGAGTTGAATTCTTTATAAGTGTTTGTGTCAACACTGGATCCTGTCAACACCAAAACCCCCTCCTGTCCCTTTTCTGCGGGCCTCCTGTTGTCACAAACATCCTCTCGCAGCAGGTGCTCCCGTTTCATGTGACAGCTCTTTAATACCTGGTTTGATCTGTGTAGTCATATCATTATTTCTTCCCCCCACACACTCCAAACTACTCACTTCTGAAGCCAGATGAATTATATTTACACACACGCAGTATATTTAATAAACATTAACAAAAGCGAGGTATATATTTCCCTGCGATGTATAATTTGAGATTATAAATTTTATCATCATGAATGTTTGAAATTTATTTTGAATGTATTGTTGCTAAGCACCTTTACAGTCAACATGACCTGTTTACTTTATTAATGCATGTTCCTGGGCTTTCTGTGGACAATTCATCTGGGCATGTTATTTGGAAAAATAAACTGTTGACTTTATAATCTTTAATCAAAATGTACTGTGCTCTTTCTCTGAACTGATTTCCAATTTCCTACAATGTCACTTAGGCCATGCAGGCTACTGAAAAATGGCAGTCAGGTGCTATTCAGACATTGTTTTAATCCATTTGCAATCTTTTTCTGGCATTCAATATAGATTTATTATCAATATACACCACTGGCCAAAAGTTAAATTTTAATGCTGGACCTTAGAGAACGGTACAAAATAATAATAAAAAAAAAAAGCCAGTTAATTGAATTGACACTAAGTAATGATTGCTGACAGATTGAGGCACAATTTCAAAGCTTTAGTCTAATCGTTTTCTTAATAAATGAGCAAAAACCAAAGTGTTTCAATTATCCATGCTCTCACTTACAGGACACATGGAAGTCAGTGTGAAAAAAAAAGGGTAATGCAAAAAGTGTGAAGTTATGTGTCAGCGGGAAGGAGAGGGAGCTGTGTGTTTACAACTGGCTTAATGTTTGTTTGAGGCAGCAATGTGTAGGTCCGCAGCCTGACTCCGGGTGACAGCGCTCAGAAACAGAAGAGAAATAACTGGCTGTCACAGATCAAAGCGATAAACAGCAGCACTTGCCAGACGTAAAACAAGAGACGAGCTCCAAACAAATTGCACAAGCTGCTACAGAAAATATGTCCAAATATATTCCCCTCCTGAACAAAAAGCAACAATTTCCAGCTTTTTGATAGTCTTTCACCTTGCTCATTCATTCTTTTAAGGTCTGCGTCTTTTCACAGCCTCCTGAGCTACTCTGCCTTAATCCCTCAGACCCCCCACCCGCCTCTCTCTTATGTCAAATCAAATTAAAACAGCCCAAGACACAAGCTAATTCCACATTTCCCACATTGCCTCGAATCAGACAATTGCAGAAATGAGTTCAACCAAGTCAGAATACTAAGGAAGTGCTTTAATGAATGCATGAATGACACTTCAGACAGCCCTTATTTTGCAGTTCCATCTAAAAGTGCAGCTTTTCATACAGGATTTGACATGTTACTACAGTTCTACCTTTTATTGATTCACTTCAGCATTATGTTTGACTACTAGAGCAAAACAGTAATGTGTTCCTCGACAAATTAGATACAATTTTGCAGCGCCGCTCAAAGAGCTGAAAGCGCATTCTGGCAATTACAGAGAATTGGGCGCCATCAGGCCTCCTGTGGCGTTACTGTAAAAGCTTTACTGTAGATAACCAGCCCTTTGCTTTTAATCTTTTAAAGATTTGCAAATTCTGTTTTGATATTGCTTCTGCTTAAATTTGCAGTGCTTTCTAACAGCCTCCCAAAAACACTAAGTACAATCTCAAAAAACCACAACCCGATGACTCAGCAAACAGAATTAAATTAAATACGTGTGGGGCTAAGTGAATACAAGCCGACTTCATATTCTTTTCAAAAAGCACAGAAATGCTTCATCTGTACTTTCAAGTGAGATTTGTTGAACTTTAAATGCTCTTCGCAGAGTTTGTCAGTAGCTCTGGGGAATACATTTCATACACTGTAAAAATCTTTCAAGCCAAACCAGTTCAACAGCCACTAAACAGCTAAAACTGGGGCAGAGAGCAGACTTCTCCTCAAATATTCTAATACTTAAGACAAATTTGATAAATCGTACAGCCAATATAGATATGACCACTTACAGATCTTTCTCCCAGGCTATATCTTCTGAAAAATCACCTTATTCTATCCCACTTTACAAATAAATACAATGTACAAAAACAATGAATGTTGAAACGTTACAGTAATATTAATACTTAAGAATTCTAAAGTCATTTCCACTACAATCGAAAGTTGAGATGGAAGATGGTGGCAGCTGAAAGGAGAGCAAGTCTGCAATCTGATATGAGACATAAAAGTATCGCAGATGAGCAGCCAGATACAACATTGCCATGGACTACGGCGAATATTATTAAATATCACATGGCTGGATGCTATGCCGCCTTCACTCCACACATTATGTCCTCACGCAATGAAAAATACATCGTGGAGCAAAGAGAAAATGAACAACGTGCAGACAGACATGATAGAGCAGGTTGCTTTAGGTATGAAACAAAGTCTCACCTCAAATTTTGTCATGTTAAGATATTCAAACAATAAATACTGTTTTGTGGCTCTTCAACGTCTCTTGACAGATCGCTGTAGCGCCTCGGTTCAAGCTGCACGTCAACCAATCATCCCTTCTTCTTTTTTACTAGTTATAGCATGAAATAAACATGAATAAACATCAGAAGATATCTTGTTTCTGCGGAAAGATGTCCAGCGACGTTAATCTGCTTTCCGGTCTGGTTTGCTGGTTTGACAAAAATGGCAGATTTAGCCATTGATGATTGGTCAGATCGCCTGTCAATCAACCTCAATTTGAATGGTCAGTTGACCAATCTAGAATGCAACATTGCCCGTCCTTTTTTTCAGCATGCTTCGTGATTCCAGAAGTATTTTGTCATCAATTGGTGGCACTAAATGTAAACAATGCCACTGAACTGAAAGGAACTACCAAATTTTGCTGATTATTGCTGCTAAAAATGGTTAATTATTGTCATGTTTTGGGCTGTACTAATTGGTCTGACCGAGAAAACATTTGGAGTACTATAGACTGACAAAAGTTATAACAAATCAAGGAAAAGAGTGCAAAAAACTGTCTAAGGAACAAAAAACGTTTGTGGTTGGCCAAACTGAACCAAGATTTCCAGGGCAAGAATCTTGACAACATTCACACAATGAATCACACAAGTGTAAACTTTGATTCAAGGCAGAACAGCATTTGAAAATCAGACAAATAGTTAAAGGTACAAAACAGCTTTAGTGAGGGAAAGAACTAGAATCCTGAGAAACACTGCAAATGACTTTAATTAATAATGGCTAAAATATAAAATCATTGATTTAAAGGCGTTATTTGCTTCACTGTAAAAACTTTCAAAAAGTTGTTTCTAATATAATCTGTTACACCGCTGCCTTAAAAATATTAGTTTAGTCAACTTAAAATTTTAAGTTACTTAATGTTAATTTAAATGACAACTGGAATATTTTAGTTGACTAAACTAAAAATTTTAAGGCAGCAGGGTAACAAAGTTGAAACAGCTATTTCTTTTTACAGTGTTGCATCAATCTCTGATTGATGGTAATTTCTATGCAGTATCTTGGGTAGTGTAATTATTCACTGGGAAATGCACTTTTAAAGGAGAAGTCCACTTCCAGAACAAGAATTTACAGATAATGTACTCACCGCCTTGTCATCCAAGATGTTCATGTCTTTCTTTCTTCAGTCGTAAAGAATTATGTTTTTTGAGGAAAACATTTCAGGATTTTTCTCCATATAGTGGACTTCTATGGTGCCCTAAATTTGAACTTCCAAAATGCAGTTTAAATGCGGCTTCAAACGATCCCAAATGCGGTTGTAAACGATCCCAACCGAGGAAGAAGGGTCTTATCTAGCAAAACGATCGGTTACTTTTATAAAAAAAGAATACAATTTTTATACTTTTTAATGTCAAACACTCGTCTAGTCTTACTCTGCCTGAACTCAGTTTTTTTCTGGTTCATGACAGTTAGGGTATGTCGAAAAACTCCCATCTCCTGTTCTCCCTCAACTTCAAAATTGTCCTATATTGCTGTTTTACCTTTTTTATTAATGGTGTTTGATCTTCTTTGCATGTTCACTTTGCAAAGACTGGGTTGGAACTTCTGCAGCGATGAAATGATTTTGAAGTTGAGGGAGAAAATACGATTGGAGTTTTTCGACATACCCTAACTGTCTTGAACCAGAATACACAGAGTTCAGGGAGAGAAAGGCAAGACAAGCATTTGGGATTTAAAAGTATTTAAATTGTGTTTTTTAATGAAAATCACCAGTCGTTTCGCTAGATAAGACCCTTCTTCCTTGGCTGGGATTGTTTACAAGCGCATTTGGGATTGTTTAAAGCTGCATTTAAACTGCATTTTGGAAGTCCAGAATCAGGGCACCACATCAGTCCATTATATGGAGAAAAATCCTGAAATGTTTTCCTCAAAAAAACACAATTTCTTTACGACTGAAGAAAGAAACACACAAACATCTTGGATGACAAGGGGTGAGTACAATATCTGTACATTTTTTTTTCTGGAAGTGGACTTCTCCTTTAAAAATGATTATTGAAAAAAAGTTGAAATCTGGACTGATTGCTTCAGCTAAATTTACCATTTCATCTCAAAACTTGATGAAATATTAGTAAGTTGTTTTTCATTATAATTCCTCTACTATAGACTTTGTTAATGAGCAAACAAAAAGAATGAAAACGTCTTTGTTGCACAGTATTAACCTTTCTTTTCTACATCCCATTTTCTTTTCAATGCCTGATAACCGTCATTCAGTGCTGCCTCACTATTGCTATCCTCCCTCATCAACTTGTGGAAGCTTGCCATTGCGCCTGCTTTCATCAGTTACAGCTCCTCTGTAAGAGAATGCCAAGTCCTCCACTCTCAGTGCTTTTGCACTTGTTCATCAGATCGTCAGTGATGGTTCCAGCACACTGAAGAAGTGTGAAGCGAGGCTGGAATGTTTATTCTTTTGTGGTCATGGTCTTTTCGTGCAGTGAAGCCTTCAGCTAACACTGAAAAGGCATTATATCTTTGATTTTGTAACACATTATATCTATAATTAAATTCAGCTAGGTAAAGAAAAAAAAGTGGTTCTAACACATTCTCTCAAATAAATAAACTTGATGTACTTGAAAAAGTGCAGACACGCTGGCTAAACACACTGCGTTTGACCAGAATTAAATACAAGCATGAAGTGAAAGGAGTTAAGAGCAGATTCACTGTGTTTGGCCCACATAGTTAAATGTGGGCAGAGAAGGGGGAGATCAACTAATGCATGTTAATCCAGAAACACAATGACCTCAATCCTGTAAATCTGTCAATAGAATATCCGACGCTCCGGATTAGGTGACTGTTGTAATGATAGCACAGACGTAGCTGTTATTTAAAACATCCTACACGAATATGTGTTTCTTTGAGCTATGCTTGTTCCTCAGAATTTCACACATTATTCTAAGATTCGTAAGTAGTTAGGAACTAGACGGTCAGCAGAACTGGTGCATGACATTTTTCCCCCTTTTTTGGAAAGAAAAAGTCTGATGCATTTCATATTTGATTTAAAACCAAACATAAAAGTATATTTTTATGAGATGAAAGGACCCAAAATATACTAAGTAGGAAAACCGCTACCCATTTTTGTGGAAAACTACTCCTATAGTAAAACTATTTATTTTGGCTTGCTTTATACTAGAATAAATGTTAAATGCAAATAATGTTGTGAAATGAAATTCAAAAAAAAAAACTCCAAAAATGCCAACATCACTTTTCACTCCTATGGAAGAAACTTGTGACTTTTTTTTGGAGATGAATCCCTCCCTGCAAATCTGCAACAGTCCTGAGGTGCAACACATCAGATTATCTGGCCTAGTCCAACCTATTTCTCCACATGCAACGAGGGGAACGCAATTTCAAGATTTAAGGCAGTGCTCACTCAGAGAGATAGCTGTTTTTTGGAGGTGGAGGGCGATGGCAGTCATTGCAAAGCTAGGGCTGGTGGTATCACAATAAAACAGAGAGGTTTGTTTGCAGGAGAGATTTCTCTTTTCACTCCGAGCTGTCACTGATGAGCTGAACCATATCACAGGTCAAAGACTAGATAAAGGCCTTCAAACCAGGAAACAATCAGGAGGCATGTGGAGCATTATAAGTAGCTGTATTGCTGCAGTGATAAAATGGATGAATACACTTATTAATAATAAGAGAAACTAGAGCAAGTATGCATCAGTGTTAAAGGGCTAGCTCACTCAAAAATGAAAATTAGTCCATGATTTACTCACTCTCAAGGCATCCTAGGTGTATATGACTTCCTTATTGTATTAAAAATTATTCTGGGCCCTTTAAAGCTTTATAATGGCACTGAACGGGTGTTTCTCTTCATCGGTCCAAAACAAGTCCAATAAAGTGCATCCATCCATAATAAAAAATGCCTTACGTTTGTTTACAGGAGCAAAGGAAGCAAAGTTTCCTTACTTTAGCAACGTCTCCTCGTGGCTTATATAAAAAACCTCTGATATTTTTATTTACAAGTCCTCGTTTTGTACTTCTAATTTGTGACTCTTGTTTTTTTTTTTTTTTCACTCTCTCCACTGCAGAAAAGAAAAGTGGTTAATATGTCTTAAATATGGATATTTCTCTTACAGAAACCCATTGATTCACTACAGGAGGCCTTTATTCACCCTCCGGAGCCATGTGAGGCACTTTTTATTATGGATGGATGAATTTTATTGGACTTGTTTTGGACTGTTGAAAAGAAACACCCACCCAGTGCATTTATAAAGCTTGGAAGGACCAGAACAATTTATGATATAACTCTTTACGATTGCATTCATCTGACAGAAGGAAATCATATGGGTCACCTAGGATGCCTTGAAAAATGTTTCATTTTTGGGTAACATAAATAGAGGATGAGATGCAATGGGCACAAAACGATGTGTCATTAAGGACTACTACAACAGTAGAAATGTACACAATCAGATGATTTATTTGATAAATTCATAAAAATGGTTAACATTGAAAACTGGGGTTGTGATTTGCAGTGTAGTTACAGTTCATAAAAAGAAATGTATTATTTAATATTAACTTTTTCTATTTGTATTAGTGAATATATTTTATACCTTTTCATTTTTATACATTTATTTAAATTTAATTTAAATAAAATACTTTAATTAAATTACATGTATTTGCTTGTTTAAAACCACAATAAGGGATTCATTATAAAACACAATATACAAGTTTCTTAATAAATTATTAGTGGCTTTAAATATATTTTTTAAATACTTGTGATCTGTTTCTACTGATTTTAATAATAATAATAATAATAATAATACAAATATATAAAAGCAGGAAAAGTAAAAACTTTGAAAAAGGTTGCAGAAAAATGTACAGCTAATTTAGAGAAGTTCACTGCCAGAATGAAAATTTCCTGATAATTTACTCACCCCCATGTCATCCAAGATGTTCATGTCTTTTTTCCTTCAGGAGAAAAGAATGATTACGTAATACGTGAGGTCGAGCTAGTGCAAGATGAGCATTTAGGGTTAAAAAGTATATAAATTTGTATTTTTCTAAGAAAATAACCAATCATTTTGTGAGATAAGACCCTTATTCCTAAGCTGGGATCATGTAGAGCCCTTTAAAGCTGCAATTTAGACCTTCAAACTGTTGGCTTCCATTGAAGTCCACAATATAGAGAAAAATCCTGGAATGTTTTCCTCAAAAACCTTAATTTCTTTTCGACTGAAGAAAGAAAGACATGAACATCTTGGATGACGTGGGGGCGAGAAAATAGTCAGGAAATTTTCATTCTGGAAGTGAATTTCTTTGAAGAAACTTTTCAGACAGGAATGCACAAACAGACATTTTTGTGTTAAAACGTCCATAAAAACGTCTTTATAAACTGTCAAATTCAGTTTAGTGCAACAGTTTACAAAGGAATGGATCTGTGGACAATTCACACAGAAATTCTTGCCAACTTTCCTGCATCACACTTTTGACACCGGTGTAGCCACAGGCCATGGACCTTCTGGAAGAAACCCTTTGGACTCTGTGGACTCCGGCGTCTGACCAAACACTTCCAGTGGACTACAAAAATGTACGTGATTGACTCTTTCGGGTTTACCATTTAACCCTGCCTGGCTCATAGTGGCAGCTTGACATCCTCCAACTGGTTGGCCGGCCCAGCTAAAGCTCTGTCCGCTCTTCTTGAGAGCAGCCAGATGTTTGATATCCAAAGTAGTGAAGGTTGTAAACTGCACTTGGTTCCTTTTGCTTGTAGGAGAATGTAGAGGTTCGCTACGAACGGGCCTTGCCAGCAGGGTGGCTGATCTGACCGCCATTGGAGGCAACGGAGGCATCGGATCCCGCCTTGGAGGAAGCGTGTTGGTTCTTCGTCCCAGAGTGGCAGTTCTCTCCTCAACTGGAATGGTTGGGATCTCCCTCGGCTGGATTGTTTCCGGGCCTCTGCTGTTTTGCATCTGAACGGCTCTTGGCATCTCCACAGCTGCTTGCATGTCCTGCTTGGAGGTAGTCGCAATCGGCACAGCTCTGTTTTGCTCTGCAGCTGTGCCTAAACGTACCCAGTGATGCTTGTGCCCGGTTTGACCCGGGCACTGAACCGGAGACTTCTTGCTGCGAGATCTCGCACTGTTTGTGGCACAGTGAAGCAAGACGGCGATGATGGCCAAGCAAGAGAGTCCTACCAATGCATAGATGCAGATCTCAATGTCTGTGAAGACGCTGAACATCTGTATCAGACCGCTCTCCACTAGCGGTGGTTCTCGCTTGGGCTCTTCCGGTGGAAATGGGAAGTTGGAGCTCTCAAGCAAGTTTCCATATCCATTCTTTATTGGAATTCTAGGGCCTACGGTAACAAGTGCTCTGTCTGCGACAGGTTTAGTAATAAGAGTTTTATCCATAGCGTTTATTGACTTGATTGTAGATACGCCACCTCCTATTGCTTCTTGAAGACTTGAAGATCTGGTTGCTGTTTTAACTGCATTTGTGGTGCTCTCTTGTAGAAGGGTGTTTAAAGGGGATGTAAAGATGTATTTGGACACTCCATCTCCATCCTCACCATCGTTGGCTCTTTCTTTTTTGCTAGTCCCTGCAAGCTGTTCATCCGGTGGGAATTTCACCTTCACCATGCCTCCACCCACAGCCAGCTTGCTCTTGCGTTTGGATTTCTGACAGGCCTCACAGATAGCTAACTCCGCTCTGAGCAGTAAGCCCTGTCCCTCGGCTTCAGCGACCACAACAAAGACTGACCCCGGGATCTTCCGCACAGATGCTACCTTTGGATCCAGTGAAGAAATGGTGAGGGAGTAACCACTGGGATCGTACAGGTCAAGAGGAGTCTGGGAGCCATCGCTGAACTTCAGCCAGCAGCCAACCACCGCTTCCTGTTGTATAGAGTTATAAATATTTACTTAAACATTATATGCAACTATATCAGGTTCATCCAAGTTTAAAACATAAAAATCCTTTTAGCATAACAGCCAGAACTGCATCTTGGCCATGTTAATTTCATATTAAGTAGCTCTCAAGTGATTGGCTTAAAAAACCACGGAGCTCCATTTATCCAAATGGATCAATATTTATGTGTTTGTGTGCAAAATCCATTTGCTTAACCACCAGAGGGCACAGTGTAGAGTTTGTACCATAACAAGCTGTGGCACAATAACCCAGAGCTGCTTGTGAATACAGTATAAGCAAACGGCACCACAGGCTGTCCCATATTCTGGGGTGAAATACATTATGTATTGCCTTAGGAGTTCTGCTTGCAAAGCCCATCAAGAGACGAATAAGGCCTCTCGCTGAGTACTAATAGCTTGATATTGATTGGATCATGTTATGCCACTCAGACCTGGCACTGGAACAAGCAGTTATATGAAGAAATTTAGAGCATAGTTGTACTAATTGCACTCTTGTTCCTTATGCGTTACGGTCAGTGCTTCTCGTAGATAGTGATTAATGGTACCAACCGCTAAAGATTCTTTTAAACGACTTGGATGGATGATGCATTTCTTTAGTAGCTAATATGAATGCCAACTCAATGTAAACGCAACATTAATTTAGTATCTTTAATCATTCAAAAAATTTTAAAAAATACATATTTTTATTTATTAATGAAAAAGCATTAAATTCGTTTTATAAGTATTAAATTAAACATTATACTTAAAAGTATTAAATTAAAGATACTACATCAACTTAATGGATGATGTGTTTCTTTAGTAGGTAATATGAGCCTCAATTCAATGTTATTGCAATGTTAATTAAGTACTTTTCATCAAAAAAAATATTTATTAATGAATATGGGTCTCACTTTAATGTTAATGCAATTAGTACCTTTCATCATTAAAAATTTTTTTGTTTTGACATTTTAAAAAAGAGCAAAAAGTTTTTATTTATTAATTATTAAAGGCATTAAATTTATTTTATAAGCTTTAAATTAAATACTAGATTTAAAAGTATTAAATCAAAGATACTAAATCAAATTAATGGATGACGTATTTCTTTAGTAGAGAATATGGGTCTCAACTTAATGTTAATGCAACTTTGTATTAGTACCTATTATATATATATATATTCAAAAATAAAACAAATCAAAATTCATTCATTCAAAGCATTAAATTCACTTTATAAACATTAAATTTAATCAACTTACTTGAAGACGTATTTCTTTGGCAGGTAATGTTAATTCAATGTTAATTTAGTACCTTTTATCATTTAAAAAGTTTTTTTTTTTTTACATATTCAAAAATTAAAAAAGCAAAAAAACAATTATTTATTAATGATTAAAAGCATTAATATCATTTTATAAGCATTAAATATTAGATTTAAAAATATATTAAATTAAAGATACTAAATCAACTGGATAATGTACTGTATTTTTTTTTTAGTAATATGGGTCTCAATTTAATGCTAATACAACATTAATTTAGTACCTTTCATCATTATAAAATGTTTACTTTTTGGCGTATTCAAAAAAAAAGAGCAAAAAATTATTATATTAAAGATACTAAATCAACAATGTATTTCTTTAGTAGGTAAAATGCATCTTAATTTAATGTTAATGCAACGTTAATTTAGTACCCTTCATTAAAAAAAATACTTTTTGACTGATTCAAAAAAGTAAACAAATTTTAAAAAAGACATTTTTATTTTGTAGATTAAAAGCAATGAAAACATTTTATAAGCATTCAATTAAATATTAAATGTTGACTTTTATTGGTGTATTCAAAAACAGAATTTTCATTTATTAATGATTAAAAGCATTACATTTATTTTATAAGCATTAAAATAAATAT
>JAHKKF010471545.1:0-21152 GCA_019740295.1 Labeo calbasu
AATAAAAGAACAGCCAAAGGCGAAGAAAAATCAGATGGAACAGCCTATAAAATAAAAGGGCAGAAAAAAAGAGAACAGCCAAAGGCAAACAAAAATAATTTTGCCAAATTCAGCAATATTTCACATCATACTATAAACTCCACTTTTATGATTCTGTATGGTTTCCGCATTAGAAGTCCCAAACAAAAATGATAAATGGAGGCTCTTCAGGGACAGTCAACTTATAAGTCGATGTGAAGGTAGAAACAAAAACACCCCAAACTAATACATTCTCAATTGTCATACTCACAGGAGTGCGTGGGTGTGCACAAAGCCCGTGTGCATTCTGGGAAGGCACAGATGACGCTAGCCCTGTTTGGGGGCCTCCAGCGGCTCCACCCCCATGCGACGGCTGCTGTAGCTGACTGGCTTTTTCTGAGCCCACCCCCTGTGCCATGGGGGGCAGCTGCGTTGCAGGTGGGGCCATAGTGGTTGAAGAAGTGGGGGTGTGGGGCTGGGGGGTCTGGTTACCCGGCAACTGCGGGGGCGTTTGGTGCGGGGCNGTTACCCGGCAACTGCGGGGACGTTTGGTGCGGGGCAGGGGTAGGGGTAGGGGTGAGGCTGCGTGCAGGAGAAGGGGAGTTCTGGCGTAAGGGAGGACAGTGCGCGAGCAGTCCGGGCTGCTGAGCAGGTGCGGTGAGGTTGGACGGAGGCCCCTGAGGGCCGACAGCGGCTGTGGAGCCCGAGACTGCCGCCTGGGTTTGAGCTACTGGACTACTGACTCCCAGTGATGGTGGAGTGGGCATCTGCTTCTAGAGAGAGAGAGAGAAAAATACACAACAATCAAAAATAAGAAGTAGATGGGTGGCATTACTATATATTGAGAGCTGGGCTTATGAACGCGCACAAGAAATTGTTGAGTAATGTCGTTATTTTTGTTTTCTTTGTGCATAAAAAGTATTCTCGTAGCTTCATAACATTACGGTTGAACCACTGATGTCACATGGACTATTTTAACAATGTCCTTACTACCTTTCTGAGCCTTGAACGTGTCAGTTCCGTTGCTGTCTATGCAGGGTCAGAAAGCTCTCGGATTACATCAGAAATATCTTAATTTGTGTTACGGGTTTGGAAAGACATGATGGTGAGTTATTAATAACACAGTTCTCATTTTTGGGTAAGCTATCCCTTTAAATCTTATTAAAGCAGTACGTTTTCCTAAAATTATTAGTCATTCATATTCATTCATTCACATTAGTCATCATATTGTCTTTCACAATAGAAAAACTTTCACTCTTTTAGCTACCAAAAGACAAATCATATTAGATGCATTAGAGACAACAAGATGTACTGAGTAATATGGTATGAATGTGTTTTAATAGCTGACCTGTGGCATGGCTCCCTGCCCTGCAGGTTGGTTCAGACCGACCGCACCCTGGCCCAGTCCGGCACCCGTGCCTGGAAACTGGTTCTGCATGTACTGGTTTTGTAATTGGGGTACGTTGGGTTGAGTCATTCGAGGTGTTCCCTGCATACCCATCTAAAAATATACAATAAAGACTCCGAATAAACACTTAAATCAGTTAAATTAGTTGTCCCTCTTCAGGTCACAAGAAATTTTACCTGATTGAGGTTTGCTCCCATCGGCAGGGGCGGAGTTGCCCTTTGTCCCATTGGCTGTTGCATCCCCACCTGGGGAAACTGATTCATACCTGCACAAGAGATGCACAAAAGTTACAAAAAAAGACAAACACAAAAGTAGTGACTTATATACAGATGTTCAAAAAAATTGCTTCAACTACAGACCATTTAGTGAGTGTGCCATACCAGCAGGATTCTGCATGCGGCTGACCATCTGATTGGGTCCAGCGGCTTGAACTAAGGACGGATCTGAAAGGGGACCATCTAGGAAACACCAGAACACCCATTACAAAGAGCAAAATCTGATTTGACTGTGTGTGTTTGCACCTTAAGAAATTTGGTTTAAATTTAAAGGCACAGTCCACCCAAAAATGAAAATGTGCTGAAAATGTTTAAATCCATCCAAGATGTAGATGAGAATGGAAACAGATTTGGAGTAATTTAGCATTATATCATTCGCTCACCAATGGAACCACTGCAGTGAATGGGTGCCGTCAGAATGGGAGTCCAAACAGCTGATAAAAACATCACTATGACCCACAAGCAACCAACACAACTGAAAAGCTGCATGTTTATAATAAGCAAATCCATTGTTTTTTTAACTTCAAAGAGCAGGTCACATGGGTTTTTAAAAATATATATATTTTTTGCAGTTTATAACGTAGCTATCCTTCAATGTAAACAGTCTGCAAAGTTGTTAATCAAAAAAAAAAGTGCATGATAAATAAAGTTATTGTTTCTCAAAAGAAAAAGTTGACTTGGAGCCGCCTTAACGAGTCATCATATTTTCAAATCTTTTGCCTGTTACCGGTAACATATTAGCATAATCCCCGCCTGCTCGCGAACAGTGTTGCCCGCAGTTTTTCACAGAATCCAAATTTTCCTAGGAGAACCCTGCCAAAAAAAAAACTTGGATTTTACCCTCAGAACGCAATTTTTACCAGGGGACCCACCTCAAAATGCGATTGGGCTAGTTTTGAGTAGCAATTGGGCAGGTTTTGTTGTAAAAAACCTGGCAACCCTGCCGCGAAATCCTAACACTTTGACTTGCCCACAAACACTTCTGCTAGTTAGTGTGTTTACATCATGTTGAGAAGATGCTGTGTTCTGAGCTGTGAAAGCAAGTTTCTTTTGTTTTCATGGCCGAAAGATGATAATGTGAAGAATCAGCAGTTAAAATGTATTTTTTCCACGATTCCATAGCAATGCAACTCAAACTTTTTGTTGTGTGCTTGTCATTTTATCAAGGACTGTTTCTCTAATCTTGGCGAGTTCAACCAGAGATTCGCCAAACGCTTGTCCATAAAAGATAAGACCGTACCTTTTTTGTTTGGACTAAGCGTCTCTAAAGCACAACCTGTAAGTGCGATTAATACGTTGTGTGTACATTTTCAACTGAGTGCTCAAGATATCAAGGTTTGTGTGTTAATATGTGATGTATACCTAGTGCAGCTTTAGGTTTCCAGGTAAACCACGATATTACTGAAATAGTTCTGATAATTCGCTGTGAACTCACTATTTCCTTAGAATGTGTCGATTAATGCAGGCTGTCGTTGTTCTAATTACTTTGTTTAATAATAAAGACCGTAGACATATTTTGGTTTACAAACTGTATTGTTTCATCAGTTAGCACTCAGCTGAAGTATCCACTATTATTGTTTTGTGAAGCGTTTACAGTTTAGCATGTGGCAACGATTTGCTTGCATTGTATACGGAAAGACCAATCACAACAGACTTGGCCACCTGACCAATCAGAGCTGAGTAGGCTTATGGAAGGGAGGAGTTTAAAGACCTTAAGCGCAGAACTGCTTCAAATGAATCATTTCAAAATCACTGCAAAATGATTCTAATATTAAATGTATATCCTGAAAAAATTACAATGTTTTCTGACCTTAGACCTGACCTCCAACCCAATATTAAAACACTTTAAAATACCATCTGACCTGCTCTTTAAACCAGTTGCTTCCAAGTCAACTATGCATAATATTGCTTTCTCCAGTGAAAAATTGTGACACATGTCAGTGGATTTTGATGTGAGAGGACAACAGAATCTGTCACTGAGGAAGCATTATTATGGATTATGGACTGGTATGTCAGCCAGAAGCAACAGTTTAAAGTTAAAGGAGAAGTCCACTTCCAGAACAATTTACAAATAATTTACTCATCCCCTTGTCATCCAAGATGCTCATCTCTTTCTGTCTTCAGTCGTGAAGAATTACGGTTTTTAAGGAAAGCAATTCAGGATTTTTTTCATATAATGGACTTCAATGGTGCCCCTAATTTTGAACTTCTAAAATGCAGTTTAAATGCAGCTTTAAAGGACTCTAAACAATCCCAGCCGAGGAAGATCTGTCATTTTTTTTGAAAGATTAAAATTTGTATACTCAACACTATATGCAACACTAGCTCTGAGATGCGCGTCTACGACGCTACGTACTACAGAATCACGTCAAAAGGTCACATGCGACATAGACGGAACTACAGACCCAGTGTTTACAAAGCTAATGTGCAAAGACTAAGAAAGTGCAAGTCAAACGCTGTTTACAAACAAAAAGGTACAACGATGTTGGACGGTTCTGAAGTTGTAGGTGAAAATGAGATGGAGTTTTTTGCCATACCCTACCTTTTTGAGCCGGAGTACACAGTCGATGAACTTAAGACAGAGAGAGGAGACTGCTGCTGTGACACAAGTCTCTCAAGCCTCGGGCAGACCAC
Source organism: Labeo calbasu (assembly GCA_019740295.1). Taxonomy (NCBI): domain Eukaryota; kingdom Metazoa; phylum Chordata; class Actinopteri; order Cypriniformes; family Cyprinidae; genus Labeo; species Labeo calbasu. The sequence goes on from JAHKKF010471545.1 coordinate 4,336, forward strand.
GTTCAAACGAGACATGGTGGTGCACATGTGGAAAATGCCAAACATTGCCAACAGAGCAGGAATCTCAATGCTGTCAAGAAGGGACCATATCTACTCCATTGTCGGAAAGAATCAGCAAGTCAGGTGGTGAGTTGCACATGACCTTTCGACGTGAATCTATAGTACGTAGCATCATGGACACGCATCCCAGAGCTAGTGCTACACAAGCTTTTGTGCTTAAAAAGTACACAAATTTTAATTTTTTGGAAAAAAAAAATGATGGGCTCGTTTAGAGCCCTTTGAAGCTGCATTTAAACGGCATTTTCAAAGTTCAAAATCGGGGGCACCATTGAAGTCCATTATATGGAAAAAAATCCTGAAATGCTTTCCTTATAAACCATAATTTCTTTACGACTGAAGGCAGAAAGACATGAACATCTTGGATGACAAGGGGGTGAGTAAATTATTTGTAAATTGTTGTTCTGGAAGTGGACTTCTCCTTTAAAACGCCTTGGTGGATTTTCTTATTACAAACATGCAGTTTTTTACTTTACAGACTGTTAATTGATGGACTGGAGTGGTCTGGATTATTATGATGTTTTTATCAGCTGTTTGGACTCTCATTCTGACGGCACCCATTCACTCCAGTGGGCAAGTGATGTAATGCTACATTTCTCCAAATCCGTTCAGAAACTCATCTACAGCTCGGATGACCTGAGGATGACTACATTTTCAGCAAATTTTTATTTTTGAGTGAACTATTCCTTTAAGCCCAGTGCATGCAGGTGTGTATGTGTACGTACTAGGCGGCTGTGCCTGATTCATGCCGGCTGGTGCTTGAGGTAGAGCACTGTTGGGCATGCCAGGCTGAGCTGGCATCATACCCTGCTTCTGCAGTCTGGTTCTCCTCTTCTCCTCCAGCTCCTTCTGAATCTTGTAAATCTTCTCCGCCAACAAGTGGTAATACTCCGCCTGGAAGAGATAAACATTCACAAGGACTATCAGTCTTACAATTCGTTTTAAACAGTTCAGTATTTTTCATGCTGCTTTTAGCAAAGACCGGAAAATTAATGGACGCATCAGATCTGGTTAAGACGAGGTTTTCCAGCGCTCTGTCCAGTGCTAGACTGTGACAGCTGCGTCATGGGTAAAATGTGAGGAATCAACTGATTCTGTGAATTCACTTAGATATTAACTAAATATAACCCACAGACATGGGACCATGCAAGCGTTCTCTTACCCTGCTGTTTGCAGATTCGTACATGTCGCCCTCCACTTTGCGAGCGTAAGCTACAAGGTTTTCCATCCGCCGATCCTTCAGTGCTGCAGGGTCTGGAGTGGGGAAGATGGCCTGCACACTACTCACACACACACACATACACAAGACACGCGTAACAGAGTGAGTGCACGAAATTAAACAGCACCCTATGAGTGACTTCCAAGTTTTTAGATAAGGATTTTAAATCATTTTATGCAGAGTGAGCTCACAAAGAGCAATTTGAATTAAATCAGTGCTATTTTAGTATCACTAAGATTCTATTATAGTTTTTATTCATATTTTGAAAGAGCTTTTATTTTTGTATTTTCCATTTTCATTTTAATATCTGTTAGTTTCAGTAAGTTTTTGTCTGTATATTTTTTATGATTTTTTATTTCAGTTTTATATTTGGTTATTTTAGTACATCAGCTTGAAAATGAGAAATGACAGCTAGCTGAAATAAAAGGTTGCATTTTGGATATTTTATTTTATTTCAGTTAACATTTATATCATGCAGCAATTTTTGTTTCAGTTTTAGTTATACAGTTTAAAAACTATTACAAAAATATCTGAGTTAAGTATAAACAGACACATTTGTAACCTACACTATTATTCAAAAATGTACTTAAAGAACTTAATACTTTTATTCACATATTAAATTGATCAAATGTGACAGTAAAGACATTTATAGACATGCACTGATCGCATTTTTCTTGGCTGATTCCGATTTCCGATTCTTTTATTTGTAAGTGTGACCTGCCAATACAGATTTTAGCAGATTCTGATTGATTTTCTAAGAACTATAATTGAAAGCATATACAAACAAAAATCTCTATTTTTTTCAATGCAAAAAAAATAGCTTAATAAAAATGTATTAAACATTGCAATTCCCCCAGTCTGGACTAAGTTACAGACATTGTCTATAAATGCATTTACACTGCAAAATTCAAATGCATAAATTTGTATAATATTGATGTTTTAAATATTTTTTAAACATGCAAATAAGAAATGTCGAGAAAAAACACCGCTATGTTGCTCAGAGATTTGCAGCAGTTCTGCTGTGGCTTTGATTTTAGTCACAAAAACAGTCAATACTGTGTCTAAAATGTAAGTCACTTCATTTTAACTTTTGAACTACTATTGCATAAAATCAGTGTCACATTGCAATCACGTTGATGTTTGTGTTAAACATCATATTGTTTGGGCAATGCCGCATACATAAATCATATATTAGAATTTTTTTCTATCGCACTATGCATCTATAACTTTCTACAAGTGCTGTTACGCTCATTTGTTTTGATTTCCAGGCCAGTCCAGGCCAATCATGCGGAAAATCGGCTAATTCCGGTCCCTGGCCTGTCGATCAGTGCATCTTTAGACATTTACAATGTTACAAAGGATTTCTATTCTGTTTTTTTTGGACTTTCAATTAATTTAATGGTAATGTGTGTCTGTGTGTGTGTGTGTGTGTGTATGCATGCATGTGTACATAAAATGACCTAAAGTCATTCATTTTCAATGAGAGTTGGTGCTTTCTGATGACAAGGAACAGTGACTTTTAGCGGTCTTTATGCAAATCAGCAGTGATGTGATTCGACAGACAGCCAATTAGAGTGCAGAGTGTAATCAACCACCTGGTTCAGCTGGATACAGCGATCAAGCAGGAATGTCTACTAGTAACTAGCAATTATTTCATGTTAACACCCTTTCATTTTTATTCATTTGTCATACTTTAAAATTCCTAAACATAATTCTGCTCTTTCTACATCCATTTCTAATAATAGATGTATAAACTCATAGACTGCGTGTTATATTATCACTCACAGTTTGTGTACGAGGTGATTGCGGAGGTCCTGTGTGATGTCTTCATGCCAGTTCTTCCTCATTCCTGCAGACGGGGGAGCGGCTGTCGCTGCAGAACCCATGTTACCAACACCAGAGCTGTCATTCATCAGACTGCAACAGAGAGAGAAACCAAACCTCAACATAAAGCTTTCGCTGACCAATCCTTTTAAACCAGGCCTGGCCTACTGAGCCGCAGTGATGTTCAGTACCTCTGAGGCGTCATGTTCCTGTGCAGCATGCCGTCAGGCAGCATTCCTGGATGCTGGTTCGTCATCGGAGCGCCGACTCCACCGTTCACTCCCATTGAGTTCCCACCTGCTGGGGCACACAGTTAAGACGTTATAAGGATGTGCACTTGCTGACTAGTTTTTGCACTAACTGAAAACACACTACATGTATGATTAATAATGAATAGGGATGTAACGCTATTATCAATATCGTAATATCGCGATAGCAAAACTGTCTCAATATTATCATGGCCACATGACGATATGAAACGATTGTGAAACGATTGTTTTGGGCCATTATGCTTTGGCACAGTATCTGTCAAACTAATTAAAACCGAAAGCACAATATGGCTTAATGACTTCATTGAGTCTTTTCACTGCATGTTTCAAAGCCAAGTACGCACTTCATTTAGGTGATCAGCTCGTGATCGCGATCACAGTTACATTTTTTCCCCCAGAATCGTGGAGCACTAACTACACTATGTTGTACTGAAATACTACGATTTTACCAGTCTGATCCTTTAGCGAAGGTGTACATTTTTGGATCTAGACTAATAAATAGTGGATATACATTAGAGTCTAAAGCTTATGGAAACTCTCACCTATATTGTTGAGCGTCCTCATGCCGGATTGAGCAGGTACAGATGTCTGCTGATTCTGACTGGATGCCTGGTTGCCCTGGTAGGTGAGTCCAAGGGCGGCGTACGCCCTTTCAATGGAGCTTGGGTCAATCTGACTGGGTGGGTTTAAGTTCGGGGTTGAAGGCTGGCCGCCAGGTAACGACCCACCTAACGGACCACCAATGCCCATCCCAGCACTTCCCAGCAGAGCTAAAGAGAAAGCATGACATATCAAACAACCATTTTTATATATCAGAATATGTCGATATTGTATTATTTGAATGTAATAGAAGACAATCTGAAAACAGCTGAAACATTTTTCGAAATATCTTTTGTGTTGGACAGGAGAAAGGATGAGTAGCATTTGTGCGTATTAACTTACACTGCTGGTTTCTTTTATCTCCGGCGCTTTTAAGCGGCAGGCAGACGGGACAGTCATGCCGCGTGCAGTTCTTCCAGTGAGAGATGATCTGCCTGGAGGACGCGCAGTGAGCCACTGCAGAGGAACACACAAGCATTTAAGATGCCGTATTATCTTGTTTATGTGTGGGAAAATAAAATATGATTGAAAAAAATATGAATAGGCGGCAATGCTCACCCTGGCAGGATTTGCCGGCCTGACAGTGCGTCATGTGATTAAGGACGTTCTTCATGGTTCTGCAGTGGGGCAGGTTGCACTGGCGGACCTCTCCATTGGCCTGCTCTCTGCGATGGCACTTGTGAGCGTGAAGTAACAGCACCAACTGCTGCTGAATGAGTTTACGCTTCTCTGGGTCCGCTGCAGGGGGCGCCGCCGCCCCGCCTGGGCCCGATACGCCACCCACCACACCTGAGCTCTGCTAGAGACAGACAGAAAGAGGGTTTTCAAGGGGCAAGATTTCATGTTCTTGCTGCTGCAGTGTGTTAAAGATAAGAGAATTAGCTGGAGTTTGCATTAGAAAAGACAGCAGCATACACAGTACCATTCACATTTGTTTGTTTTGCTGCATTTGTTTGATCAAAAATACAGTCAAAAAGGCTAATACTGTGAATTGTTATTACAATCTAAAATAAGAGTTTTCTGTTTTTGGATGTAAATTATTCCTGTGATATTAAAACTGAATTTTCAGCATCATTACTTCAGTGACTTCTGATCTGACGTTCAAAAAACATTACTATCCATATTAAAAACAGCTGTGTTGATTCATATTTTTGAAAAAACTGTGATCTAAATGCAAAACCTGTACACTTTTTTTTACACTTTTTAAGATTACGAATGTATAGATTCTGCAGAATAGTTTTAATATGGTTAAATGCGTTAATATGGAGTATACTGCAATTCAAGCAAACCAGCCAGAAATTATTTATATATTTAAATTAAACAAAATTTATTCAAAAGAAGGAATGTACCAACATTTGGCTGTCGAAAACATTCTGTAGAAACTGAAACTTCCAGGTCAGATAACTGTAACTGTGGCCACGTGTACACTGCAAGTTTCAGGAGTGACAGCCACATTAAATGAGGGAGTGAGTGCTGTAAATTATCGTCCATGTGTGTACGGAACAGTGAATAAGAATTTAGCCATTTGGTATCTGCCATTTTTTGGCTTAAAAGATGTGCTGTGTTTTGTTTATGCTCAGGAGGCTGCTTTAGAGAGTGCCGTCTTGCAGTGTTGCCATGTCCACATATTTACAAGCGCTTTTATGCATCTTGTTTGGTCTTAGCTCATCAAGCAAGGCACTTTATGGAGTTAATAAAGTGGTCTGTTGTGGATATGAGATGGGTTTTTTTTTGGTGTTATAAAACAAAGCTTTTGGGTGTTTTAGTGTTTCTTGTGCTTGTTTGTCTTTTTTTTCTATGAAGATCTGGCAACATGAACACTTAAGGTTAAGGTTAAGACTTCTTACACTGTTATTGTCTTGCATCTCACATACAGATGAAGACACACTTCTGAGGCGCGTTTAAATTAACAACTGGTTGCTCAGTTCAGTTCAGTTCAGTTCAGTACACACTGCATAGAATTTCTATTTTTCAGGAGTTAATGATGTTGTCAAATGTGGTTGTCGCTCCCGTATTTTAGTGAATTACGTGTGTATAGAACACGATTAAGGAGTAAAAGGTGAACTGATAACCGAATTTATCTGCAGTGTGTACGTGGCCTTTGCTATGCATTTAAGCTTGAGATATGAATTTAAGCCTGCAATTATTGGCATATTTTACTCATAAGTCCTTGTCCCTGCAGATACAATTTTTACTGCTTAAAGGAAAAGTCCACTTCCAAAACAAAGATTCACATATAATGTACTCACCCCATTGTCATCCAAGATGTTCATGTCTTTCTTTCTTAAAGAAATTGTTTTTTTTGAGGAAAATATTTCTGCATTTTTCTCCATATAATGGACTGATATGGTTCCATGATTTTGAACTTCCAAAACGTAGTTTAAATACGGCTTCAAACAATCCCAGCTGAGGAAGAAGGGTTTTATCTAGTGAAACGATTGGTTATTTTCATTAAAAAAAACACAATTTAAATACTTTTTAATCTCAAACGCTCGTCTCACCTGACTGTGTATTCTGGTTCAAGACAGTTAGGGTATGTTGAAAAACTCCAATCGTATTTTCTCCCTCAACTTCAAAAATCATTTCAAAATCATCCTACATTGCTGCAGAAGTACCAACACAGTCTTTGCAACGTGAACATGCAAAGATCAAACACCCTTAACAAAAAAAGTAAAACAACAATATAGAACGATTTTGAAGTTGGTAGTTTTTCGACATACCCTAACTGTCATGAACTGGAACAAAAACAGCCCAAGCAGAGTAAGACAAGACGAGCGTTAAAAAGGATATAAATTGTATTCTTTTTATTAAAATAACCGATTGTTACGCTAGATAAGACCCTTCTTTCTTGGCTGGGATCATTTACAACCACATTTGGGATCGTTTGGAGCCGCAATTAAACTGCATTTTGGCAGTTCAAAATCGGGGCACCGTACCAGTCCATTATATAGAGAAAAACTGCCAAAATGTTTCACTCAAAAAACAACTTCTTTACGACTGAAGAAAGAAAGACATGAACATCTTGGATGACAAGGGGGTGAGTAAATTATTTGTAAACTGTTGTTCTGGAAGTGCAAATTTTCATTGCAATACACCACTAAAGCATTTTCAACATTAAAACTAAAAGAAAATGGGGTTAGTGATGTGTGGAATTTCATAAATAATGGACTTTCAAATTGTGCAGAAATCTGGGAAAACAAATTTTATGACTACCCATAAATAATCAATCAACAAGTTAAGTGTCTGTGGGATGAACCACTGGATGAGGTCTGAGGGGAAATGACAACGGAAGCCTCTTGGTGGCCAGTTAGAGAAGGAATTAAATCCCTTCAGTCAGAGAAGGTCAGGGAACGTGTGTGGATGTAGTTTTCTCACCATGCCGCCGATGTTCTGCCCATGCTGAGGTTTCTTGTCCATGTTAAACTGGTTAATGCTGTTGGGTTGACCCGCTTTGTTTTGGAGCTGAGGGCCAAGAGACTGTCCTCCGCACTGGCCATACGAGCCACCGTAGGGGCCTGGAGCACCCATCATTCCCATCTGAGAGAAAAAGGCAAAGAACAATTTTGTCAAGAATGAAAATGAGCTAGTTTATCAGTCTCGAAGATTCCAGTTATGACAGAACCTGATCCATCATCCTGGGTAGAGTCATAAACAATCAACGATGAGCTGAAAAAAATAAAAGTGTTGAGTGAATATTAACAGCAAAACAAGCAAATGAACATCAATAGATGAGAATCAATCATTCAGCCTGTTTGACGCTCACACTCTCATTGTTTACTTACAGTACGCGTATAATGTAGTGACACCGCAGTATCAATTCTGCAAAATAAACCTCAAAACAGCTGCTAAAAATCTAGAACCCAGCAAAACAACAAAGAAAATGTCATTCCCTCTTTTTTCTGCCCATTTCCTGCGGTCCAGGTTGTGCAATCGCCTGTGAATCAACAAAATGGTGCGCACAGTTCCTCGTACAAGGGAGCAGAGAAGGTTTTTTCAAACGGAGGTCTGTTTCACTGTGAAGGATCACATCACATTCAAACCAAGAAACATCACAACCTATTTCTTTTCAGTTGAATAGCCTATTTCACTACCTGATTTCTTACTGCACAAAAAAATGAACTAATAATTGTGGTTTTAAAGGAGGGGAATACATTGAAGATAACTAATCAGATTTGTCTTGATGATGAAACCCAGATTTTCTCAAATTTAGTTTTTAAATCAAGCAACCAACAATACATACTACATAAGTCATTTTACTCAAGTTATAAAGTCTGAAAATAAGAAAACTTGGCCTTTAAAAGTCATAAATACGGAGAACTTTTCGTTTGACCTTTAATATTAAATATTAGGTTCTCTCTAAAGCAACTTAACCATGAAGTCAGGACACAGGACTGAACGGTGTGTGACAGCATCAGAACATTGCACTTTTTGTTGTCAGTGTACTTTTTGGTCCATAAAATAGTTTGCCAACTGTTGAAACAGGAAGTTGGGACAGAAGGGCTTAAAAGGGCTCGCACCTTTCATAAAAAATAAAATAATAATTAATAATTAATAATAATAATAATAATAATAAAAATAATAATAAACAAATACATACATTTAAAAAACTTTTTTAAAAAGCACCAGCGGTCTTTGTAAAAAAAAAAAAAAAAAAAAAGCAACATTTTTTTTTAAATAATATTAAATTAACAAAATTTAATTATATAAATACAGTTAATTAAATATATATTTATTGTAATTAATAATAAGACCAAAATTATATAGATATAAGAAAATTCAAAATTATTTTAATTGATTAGGCATTAAAATAATTGTAATGAGCATTATATTAACCCCTTACAGCTTTGGTTGTTATTGATTGCAATGGATTATGAAATCTAACTCACAAAGTACATACTGTATTAACCTAATGTTGGTCTGTTCTATCATACTTTTCATGTGATATGAGCCCTCAGCTTAGTGTTTGTTTTGTTCGTTTCGCTTTCGTACATTGTAAGTGTTGTTACAGACACGACATGTCAATGTCAGTCTTGTAAGTGTTTCGAGAAATAGTAATAAAAATATTACAAAACAAAATTATATATGTAAATATATAAATACATAATATATATTTATTTATTTTTCATTTGATTTTTTTCTCCCTCTTTTAAATGTTTTTATACATTCGAGCTTTTTATGTTCTTATGCTGACCAAGGCTGCGTTCATTTGATTAAATATTGTGAAATACTACGATTTTAACTAACTGCTTCTCATTTTAATACATTTTAAAATGTAAAATATTCCTCAGATGGCACAGATGAATTTTTATCATCATTACTCAAGTCTTTTATGTCACATGATCCAGCAGAAACCATTTTAATATGCTAATATATTTTAATACGTCAAAACCAGTTGTGCTCCATAATATTTTTTGTGGAAACTTGATCTTTTTTTTCAGAATTCTTGAATAGATATTTCAAAAGAACAGCATTTATTTTAAATATAACTTTTAGAACATTATATTGCAACATTATATTACATTAAATTCAGTCCTTATAATATATATTTTTTTTTTTTAAAACTTAAATTTTACTGACCCCAAATTAAATAGCTCATTCACTCAAAAACACATCGGTTCACAGATGTATAATGAGAAATAAAACAAAGTTAACCAAGTTAACCTTAAAGCTTCAAGCAAAACCCTTTGCATGCAGTTCATTGTCGCACACAGAATTATTTTATTGACACGGGTTTGTTCACACGTTACCTTGTTCACTGCTCCTGGTTGCTGCGGTCTCATTGCGGCCTGTGCCATCTGCTGCCCTGCGTTCTGCTGCTGCAGAGCATCGGGCAGCATGTTCCCGTTACCAACCATGCCCGCATTCATGTTCACATTGGCGTAGCCCATTCTAGGGGCACCATTCATCATCTGTCCTCCCATCATGCTCTGCGGCTGTCCATTTCCTTTCTGAGCGCCCATCATGCCCCGGTTTAGTCCCGCCACCATGCCAGGCTGCGGCATCATGCCAGGCTGCTGCTGTTGAGGGCCGCCCAGTCCCTGAGTAACCTGGGTGCCGCTCAGACCTCCCATCATCCCCAAGGAGGGTGCATTACCAGGGTTGCCGGCGGCCGTGGAGGTGGATGGAGGGGCGCCAGGGCGGAGAAGCTCAGAGAGGTGCTTGTGTTTGGCCGCCGTGTCCTGGCCCGAGCCGCCCAGGGGGCCCGACATCCCTCCTCCACCCAGACTGGTGTGTAACTGGCCAGCGTCCATCCCGTTAGGAAGGCCCAGGTCGGAGGAGTTAATGAGCTCGTCCGGGAGGTCATGCTCCAAATCAAATAGAGAGCCAAAATCTGAAAGAAAGGTGAAAAGAGACTTTACTCAGGTTGTTGGTCACAGAATAACGAGATACATTAGAGAATAATTATAGTAGGCCCAAAAAATTAGACGTTTCAAGCAAAGCCACAGCAGAGGAAACCATGTTTTACCCTAGTTGTGAGTTTTCACATTGAGTTGGTTGGCGTTTAAATGCCATTCCAGCTTTCTTGGCGAATAACAAGTCGAAATAGCATAAGAGATATTTAAAAACTGTTTTTAGACAGAATTTAATGACGTAATACTAAACACAACAAGTGCACAACACATCTGTAATTTCACTACATCGGGAGGTTGGACAAGCGACGGGCTGATCCATCACTCTACAGCACAAAATCTAGACAAATTGACCAAAGCGCGACTGACCGAATCTCATGCAACAGTTTACCGCAGCTCCCGTGATGAGAGAAAGACTGAGATTATCGGCTCACAGGAGAGCAGTATGCAGTAGAGCCGGTGTGCATGTCCTAATGGTTCATACTAATAAAAAACACATGGCATGGCATAACAATGGACAAGCGGTGGGACAAAATGGGGGCCTTTTCCTACATAATGGCAGGTCCTGATAACAGCAACACACCGACAACTAATAAATGCAACATACTCTACATATGAAGCAAGCGAACTTTTGAGTGCAGTCTTCACATTAGTGATAGACTGATATATGTGAACCTGGACCACAAAACTGGTCTTAAGTAGCACGGGTATATTTGTAGCAATAGCCAATACATTGTCAAAATGTTAAGGTGATCGATTTTTCTTTTATGCCAAAAATGATTAGGATATTAAAAAGGATAAGTAAAGATCATGTTCCATGAAGATATTTTGTAAATTTCCAACCGTAAATATATCAAAATGTAATTTTTGATTAGTAATATGCATTGCTAAGAACTTCATTTGGACAACTTTAAAGGAGATTTTTCTCAGTATTTAGAATTCCAGATTTTCAAGTAGTTGTCTCTCAGCCAAAAATTACATATCCTATACAAATATACATTTTCATTTGTTTTAAAGTCTCAGTACAACCCTTTTTATGGATAGGTGAGAGTGCACCCCCTTAATTTATATTTAAAGGATAATTTTTTTAATTCACGCACATTTTTAAAAGACGCAAATGAGAAAAGTGACAGCATTAGCCTATTTTATGCTAAAAGATTTTGCATGTATTTTTATTTATTTTATTTTTTTTTTTTACACATCTATAGAATATTTCTAAAAACAATAAAAAAATTAGACTTTTTAACTTGACTTAAACATTCTAAACATTAAAATAATCATCTTTGCCTAGTTTATGGGTTTATCTTTAGGTAATTGCAGATAGTGTGCAGTAAAAATAAAAAAAAAAGGATTTGATTTAAAGTATTAGTTGTACAAACAGTAAATTCTTATTGCCAAGACGACGACATGAACAGTGGTGCAACTTACCCCAATTTCCCCAAACTTGTTTTTAGTTATTACAAGCTTTTTTTAATTAGATAAATATGTCACCCTGGACCACAAAACCGGTCGCACGGGTATATTTGTAGCAATAGCCAACAATAAATTCAAATAAATTTTTCTTTTATGCCAAAAATCATTAGGATATTAAGTAAAGATCATGTTCCATGAAGATATTTGTAAATTTTCCACTGTAAATATATCAAAGCTTAATTTTTGATTAGTAGTAGGCTATGCATTGCTAAGAACTTCATTTGGACAACTTTAAAAAGTGATTTTCTCAATATTTAGATTTTTTTGCACCTTCAGATTCCAGATATTCAAACAGTGGCATCTCAAACAAATATTGTCCTATCCTAAGAAACCATACATTATTGGAAAGCTTATTTATTTGGCTTTCAGATGATGCATAAATCTCAATTTTTAAAAATGTGACCCTTGTGACTGGTTTTGTGCCAATTCAAATCCATCTTACTTGCAATTATAAAATTATAAATGCATATAAATAGATAATATATTAGCCTAACAGTCACCATCTGCTTTGTTGAGTTCAGTATCAGCCATTTAAAAAAAAAAAAAACAAAAAAAAAAAAATTTTTTACTGGTGGACCACTAGAGTTCAGACATTATGACCTGAATTTCACTTCTAGACACAATGTAAAAGAAGCTGTATAAACCAGTGTAAAATGGCCTGTATTAGAAGGGTCTTGGACACTTTTCATCTGGTCAAACCACCTTAAGCTGGTTAAAATACAGAGAAAACAAACAGACGAATTAGCTTCTGTTGCTTGGTGTTGTTTAGAAACTCGCAGACACTGGTTTGTCAACTGTGTAGTACGCACTACATGTAAACCAACTTGAAAAGAAACACCTCTGGCGTCTCAAAGTGCTGTAGACTTGACTCGCAACCGTGTGTCAGTAAAACGACGTGATTTATAACATGTTCCTGTCGAGTATTCCTTCGCCTGACAAGCTCAAAATGCATCACCTCATAAACCTTTGACACCAAGCCCAGCTAATAACGCCGAACAAAGCGAAAAGTTTGTGTAACGCACACCCGGAAAAACACTGCATACTGTTTTGCACACTCAGATGACCACGCACAAACAGTATTGTAACACACCTCATCAACTTCAAATGAAAACACGGCGCAAATTAGCCTGCTAGCTATCCCTGCTAAGTTATTTAAATACCGGGAGGCGACGCAAACAAACAAACAAACAAACCCAACAAAAGAAAGCTCTTGAAAACACACGTCGAGTGTGTTTTTTCAGTGTGCAGGCGTGAGAGTGGCCGCACACCGCAGCGCATGAAACATTATTATTTACCGTTTCCATCACTCGCAGAGACCGACAGAGCCGGGGAAGACAATTTAGGCCTCTTAGCTGAAGGCGGACCGGATTCCAGCACATTATCGGCCATAGTTTTCCTCCGGTTTAGTGTTTAAAGCATATATCCCGCGTAGGATAGCCCTTCCTGTGCAGTCGCGACGAAATCTCTCCTCGTTCACGAACTCCGGACGGATTCCCGTTTCCCTTTCATGGGACGATACATGCATGCAATGCAATGCAATGCAACGCTTCAATGTTCAGTCCACCTTTAATGCTCCCTTTTAAGATTTTCTAGTCTTTAGTTCCTCAAAGTATATTTCCGAATGGAGGAGGTGAAGGGAGGGACAGACGGTCATGCAAGCTCGCCGCAAACTCACGTAGCCTCCTCGGCGACTGAGCAATTTTCCCGAGATTTATCCTCGCTGCTTGCATCCGTCTTTTCCGCCATTGTCGGCGGCGAGCTGAAGTGTTGGGCTTTTTTTTAAGGCGTTGTGTACGAGAAAGCGAACTCGCTCCGGTGCGCCTTCATGCAATGCTTACGAGCAAACACTAAGATTCACAATTACGTCTGTCTTTGCATTGTAGCATGTGCGATTCTCAGCCAGCATCACTTTATTTAGAAGATTAAAAGTCCATCATGCTCCTTAGAATTGGCACAGATGTTTGGATCTCCTTCATCAAAGTCTTTATTTCCTCCCGAGTAATTAAGGTGGATGGAGAGAACAAATAAATACTTGAAAAATGGCAATAGAATTAAACAATCATATGCATGTAAAAGTTCCTTTCATCCTCTTTGCAGAATAAATAACAGGATAAATGTGCATCCAAGGACTGTAATGCCGAGCTACCACTTTAGATGATGCCAAGCAACTTGCATATTTCAGTGTCCACGTCTTAGTATTTTGCAAGAACACTTCAAAGTGTCACGTTAAATGGTTTATTGTGCATTCGCATCTGAATATGGTTCGTGCGCCCTCTGTGTGAATGTGTCCACTGCACGAGTTAAAAGTGTTCTGACCATTGCTTCACAAGACCACCCTGCACTGCGCACAGCTTATGCATGCAAAGAAATGATTTCAAAAGTGTCCGTCTAATGGACGGAACATGCATGCAATCGCTCGTTCGTCTGAAGTGCAAGAAGATGTTGTCTCGCAGTCGTGCAGTCCGCGGTGCACGAGCTAAAGAATGGGAATCGAGTGAAGTTGGTCAATGCATATGCACTGACACATCAAGCAAATAAGAATAATTTGTCACTGCACGAAGAGCCTTGCGGAGCATTAAGAAAGAGCGAGAGGAACAGGCAGCGGGTCGAAAATAGCATGAACCGAACCGAGGTGGGCTTCAGTAATATTTGGGGTCTGAAGCATCTGCCGATCCGGGTGATATTGCCAGCTGCACCCCCCAAAATCTGGGGGTCCTCAAACCCCTTTCATAGGCTTTGTGATGCTGTGAACCCCCCTGCGCGTTCATCCCTTTTAAATTTCTCCCTTCTCTTGCACAGTTCCTGCAATTTTCCCCACTTTCGCTGTCGTCCGCCTGCAACCGGCGATGTAATTTCACAGATATTCCCACTTCGTGACGCTGTTATTTTCCTTTTCCCCTGACGAGCTTCCCTTCGTTTAAATGTATTGCCCTCTTCCGCCTCTCCGCTTCGTTTCAAAAAAGAACAGCAAAAGAAAGGAAAAACCAGTCTGCTCTTTGATTCCTACACGGGAGAATCTATAATCTCCCTCCGCTGCCTCCGCTAATCGTCCGGGCTGCGTTTTTATCCGGTCTGGATCCGCGAGGACGGAGCCGGCGGCGCTCGGAGTCGCAGTGGTCGGCGCTCGAGTGGCTTTTTTTCGGTCGCTCCTGCCTCCTTCACTCTCTCCGCACAAACAAAATGGCGGCTTGTTGTTTCTACTCCTCTGGCTGGGGGGAGGGAAGGTTG
This sequence comes from Labeo calbasu, assembly GCA_019740295.1. Taxonomy (NCBI): domain Eukaryota; kingdom Metazoa; phylum Chordata; class Actinopteri; order Cypriniformes; family Cyprinidae; genus Labeo; species Labeo calbasu. The sequence continues at coordinate 19,356 of JAHKKF010471545.1, forward strand.
GAGGTGCGGTAACATTAGTAAAGGGGGGTGGAGGGGGAGATGGCGATCGGGATTTCCCGGACAGTGCTGTTTCCGTACTGTTTCGGAGTTGCGACTGTTCTGGGCGGGTGCGAGACGGGGTCCAGCATCATCAGATGATGGAGTCACTAGTAGTGAAATGATGATGCCCACCTTGTGTCTCGCTAAGCAAAATATTGCTTCACTCGGCTTCGCTAGCTGGAGGGACAGTCAGCCTCCTCGGAAGAAACCCAGGGGTCAAGTGCCCTATATTGAGGTGTGTAATAGTGATAGAGGCGAGAACAAGCAGTGACATTTTAGGAGCTCGTACTGAGTCCTCTCAGTTCCTCAAAGCATGAGCTGCCAAACTACAGAGTGTTTTTGAATATCATAGGCATGTTCATAGTCAGCTTAGCTCAAAAACATTGCTGAACTAGGCATTTTTTTTTTGGCATAACCGCATTACGAATCAACTCAGTTGAGAGACTGGGTCTCTCAACTGAGAGACATGCTGAAAACACACCAGCTTAAAACGGTTGGCTGGTTTTAGCTGGTCTTCCAGCCTGGTCGTATCTAGTTTGCAAGCTTTTTAGGGTGGTTTGATCACTTCTTTAGCTAGTCAGGCTGGAAGATCAGCTGACTAACCAGCTTGGCCTGGTTTAAACCAGCTAACCAGCATAGACTGGATTTATTTATTTATTTACTTTCTAGCAGAGAACCAACAAAGCAGACTATGTAGCCTGCATTTTTGGCATCATAAACATATTCAGAGTGAATTCAGCTAAAGAAACTTCAAAAACTAGTGAGCTACTTACCTAGACAGCATTTCTGGTCGTTGTTTGCGCATTAAGAGTCTGCTCAGCTCAAAAACTTGACAATGTAACTGAGCATAACCACATTACAAGTCTTCTCAGCTTTGGGAACTGAATATGTAGCCAGCTTTTTTGACATCGTAAACATGTTCAGAGTCAGTTTAGCATTTTTTGGGCCTGAATCACTGTAAGTGATCTCAACTGAATAACTGTGTCACAAAACCTAGTCAGCTGCCTACATAGGCCTACCTTTTGTGCATCTTCAGTGTATTTTGAGTGAGCTCAGGACATGAATGTAAACATTATTTTTTGGCATGATAAGCATGTTCAGAGTCATTTCAGCTCAAAAACTCCAAAACCTAGTGAGCTGGCAAACTACATAGCGTTTTGGACATCACAGGCATGTTATAACTAAGCTTAGCTCAAAAATCGACATCATAAACATGTTCAGGGTCAATACAGCATTTTTTGGGCCTAAATGGACTGTAAGTGATCTCAGCTGAATGATTGTGTCACAAAACCGACATACGCCTACCTTTTGGGCGCCTTCAGTGTATTTTGAGTGAGCTCAGGACTTGTATGTAGACAGTATTTTTTGGCATGATAAGCATGTTCGGGGTCATTTCAGCTCAAAAACTCCAAAACCTAGTGAGCTGCCAAACTACATAGTGTTTTGGACATCATAGGCATGTTATAACTAAGCTTAGCTCAAAAATACCGCTTAACTAGACAATTTTTGGCATAACCGCATTACGAATCAACTCAGTTGAGACACTGGGTCTCAAAAACATGCTGAAAGCACACCAGCTTAAAACGGTTGGCTGGTTTTAGCTGGCCTTCCAGCCTGGTCGTATCAAGTTTGCAGGATTTTTAGGGTGGTTTGAACACTTCTTTAGCTAGTCAGGCTGGAAGATCAGCTGACTAACCAGCTTGGCCAGGTTTAAACCAGCTAACCAGCATAGACTGGATTTATTTATTTATTTATTTT
>JAHKKF010471553.1:0-10810 GCA_019740295.1 Labeo calbasu
TGCTTGATGGTGCAAAGATTTAAAAACAAATAATAAAATTTTAAAGTGTATTCTGAATTGGACAGGCAACCAGTGAAGGGCCTTCAAGAGCGGAGTGACATGATCCCTTTTTTTATTTTTTAAAAGAAATTTAGCAGCGGCATTCTGGACTAATTGAAGACGGGCAATTTGAGATTTAGAGATGCCACAATATAAAGAGTTGCAGTAGTCTAGACGCAATGTAATAAAAGCATGAACGGCCATCTCCAAAGTCTTGTCAGTGAGAAAATGTGTGATTTTTGCAAGTGTGCGAAGCTGATAAAAACTAGATCCAATCATGGTAGAAATTTGTTTAACGTGTCATCTAAAAGAACACCCAAATTCTGTACCTGTGAGGACCTAAAAGCCGATAAAGGTCCTAGGTCAAAATCAGAGGCCTTCATATTTTCTGATGGACCGAAAATAATCACCTCAGTTTTCTCTTCATTTAAGGATAAGAAATTTGAGATAACCAAGATTTAACTTCATCTAAATAAGACAACAGAGCATTCATGGCCAAAGGATCGTTTTTCTTAAAAGGTAGATAGATTTGCGTGTCATCAGCATAAAAATGAAATGACACAATTCAAGCTGATCTGCAAACACAAGGTACAACAGTGTCAACTCACACTATCCTTCACCATCTGAATTAAAGGAACACTATGGTAGGAGACCCAGGAGGACACCACTGCTGACACAAAGGCATAAAAAAGCAAGACTGAAATTTGCCAAAACTTATGTGACAAAACCACAATCCTTCCGGGAGAACATACTGTGGACAGATGAGACAAAAGTAGAGCTTTTTGGTAAAGGACATCATGCCACTGTTTACAGAAAAAGAAATGAGGCCTTCAAAGAAAAGAACACAGTCCCTACAGTCAAAAATGGTGGAGGTTCAAAGATGTTTTGGGGTTGCTTTGCTGCTTCTGGCACTGGATGCCTTGACTGTGTGAACGGTATCATGAAATCTGATGATTACGAAAGAATTTTGGGGCGCAATGTAGTGACCAGTGTCGGAAAGCTGTGCCTCCACCAGAAGTCATGGGTCTTCCAGCAGGACAATGATCCGAAACACACTTCAAAAAGCACTCAGAAATGGTTACAAACAAAGTGGAGAGTTCTGAAATGACCAGCAATGAGTCCAGATCTGAACACCTGTGGAGAGATCTCAAAGCAGCAGTTGAGAGAAGGCATCCTTCAAATCTGAATGACCTGGAGCAGTTTGCAAAAGAAGAGTGGTCCAAAATTCTAATAGAGAGGTGTAAGAAACTCATTCATGATTACAGGAAGCGATTGATTTTAGTTATTTTTTTCCAAAGGGGGTGTTACCAAATATTAAGTTGAGGGTGCCAATAATTTTGTCCAGTGTATTTTTGAGGTTCTGTGTGGAATTGTATCCGATTTGTCTTTTTTTCTCTGTTTTTTTGTGCTGTTCCAATGCAAACAAAAAAAATAAAAATAAATAAATAATAAACATGTAAGTACCAAAACATTTGTAACTGCAACAGTTTTCTGAGACAGAATGGCAAGTGTGCTGATATTTTTGGCCATGACTGTATTTGCTGACACCTTTCTTGTTCCGTGTTGAGAGAAATCATGAGTGAGTAACTAATAATGCAATTAGCTACTTTTTATGGAGTAACGCAAAATTGTAATGCATTACTTTTAAAAGTAACCTTCCCCAACACTGTGTTTTGTTGAAACTTATTGAGATGCTATACCAAATATTAACTGAGAGATTAAATGAAGTACATAGCAGACATTGTGCTGCTCCATACTGGAAAGGAAGGAAGAAAAGCACTACAAAGAACTAAAACAGCTCAGAAAATCAATGGCACACCACTACCAACAGTTATAGCCATCTACACTACATGTTGGCTCAGAAAGACAAAGCGCATCAGGAACGACTACAATCACCCGACACCGGTGCTCTTCTCTTTTCTGCCCTCTGGCAAACGACTCAGTATTTGAATATGAACCATGACATTCAGTAAAATTTCTACCCCAATGCCGCATGACATTTTAACAGACATTACTGTGTAATAACAATAATGATACTGAATACTTCATATAATGTCAACATTAATGTCACTTTTGCAACTTGTCACTTTATTGCCTTGTTTTCTTGTCACATATTTATTGCCTTTTTGTACACATGCATATTTTGTGTACATAGCAGTGATATTGTATTCTGCAGTCTTATCAGCGGTCTGTGACACGACTGACAAATTGTGAGTTTAAGTTTAAAAATGGTGTAAAAAACTTGGTGACCAATTACAGAGCCTATAATATTTAATTTTGACCAAAATTTTGAAGTTCTTAAAGACAGAAAGTTCATGTCCATGTTATTTGTCAGCTATCCTGATACACATAACTACAGGTAGTTATGGAAAAAAATGTGTTGCAATATTCTGCAACAACTGTGCAAGATCTAGTGGCTGACACTGTTTTTATGTAATACATTACAATTAGAAGTGCTGTGTGTTTTCCACATTACAACAGAAATGTCAGTTGTGGCAGATAATCAATAATACACTCTGACATGATATCTCATGTATTTCTAAGAGCTATCTGACCACAACAGCACAGTTAAAGACTTAGCCATTTATTTTTACATGTTACCAATTAGGGCTACACAAAAATGCTGTTAAGAATGTTTGTCCGCTGCTTATCCCGATTCAAACCCCTGCTGTTCCGGAATGTGTGAGCGACACCTTTCCTGCTGCGACGTTGGATAAAAATACAGACCTGTGGCTGGGGGCATTTTTTCTCCAGCAGCACCCTGCCAGCTCTGTCCTTGTGTCCATTTGTCAACAGATACGTCCAATCGCTCTTTGCCACCTGGGCAAATCAGCACCTTGTCACTTAGGAAATGACAATTTGATTCCCAGTCAAACTCCAGAGCCCATCTTGAGTCTGGATTCGACAGTGTTTTCCTCAAGGCCGACAGAAAAAAAGAAAGGGAAAAAAAGAAATGTATAGTCATAATACCAACTCAGAGACCAGTGCTGTGACAGACAGTGATAAAATGATGGAGATATAGAGTGTAAAATGATAGCAATCTGATTTGTGATAGGGTTGAGGTGACAATATAGAAAGATGCTATCATACCTCTTGCTGATAAGCGTTGATCAAGGAGCATTAGACTTTTTGACATACTGTTAAAACCTGTATTACACAAGTAGTTGGTGGTCTGAAAGATACACTGATGTGATGACAGATTACACTGAAAATCTGACTTGAAAATCTTGAAATAAACATTCACTAAATGGCCACTTTGTTATGTCAGTCCACCCAGGCACTAAATGCCCTAAAAAGCTTTGTTTAAGAATTTAAATTATTATTTTTTGCCACTCATTTTTCTGATTAGGAAGTCTTGAGAATTATTAGTTCATGTAATTCCAAAAATAATAATCAAGCAAGTCATAATCAAGTTGAAATGTAATAACTTGCTCCAGTACGGAGCCCCAGACATGACACGTGGGGGAAAAAATTATACTGTGGCCACAAATTAACAATTAGTTCCCATGACTTACTAATATGTCAGCACAACTTACTAATTCGTTTTCTTGTTTTAAGTTAATTGTGAGCAAGTGTTCACAAAGTGGGTGCAATATTCACAAATCATTCAACAAACAGAACAGATTAGTAAATCATGCACACAATTTACTTAAAACGAGGTTGACAAATTAGTAAGTTGTGGGAACCAATTGTTAATTCGTGGCCACAAAATAAACAATTTATACTACAGCATTGAAATGATTTTTCATGCCAGCTGTTGTACAAATTTCACACTACATTAAAACAAAACAAACAAACAAAAAACAAACAAAAAAAAAATATATATATATATATATATTAGGGGTGTAACGATACATGTATCTGTACTGAACCGTCCATGTGCTGATTCTGAACGCGTCTCTCACTAACAAAGGAGTATAACATTACTTTAAAGGCTTGGGCACTCAACTGTCTTTGTGCTTTTTCTACCTCTCTCATTCAGCACAAGTCCAAATATTCCATAAAATTTCCATATTTGCGATGCATTCAATTGCTAAACTATTATTTATTATGTAAATTATAGACTTTGTACTTCAGTCGCGTTCTAACAGCGACACAGTGAGGCGGGCGCGCTGATGCTTGTTTCACTGTATTTTATTTTGATAAAGTACCAACTGCGCTGTCAATTTAGCAATGCTAGAAGCCTGGAACTGATATGTTTTGTGTTTGTGTGTGCTGGCGTGATTACTTCAACTTTCCTCATACCAGCAAAATCAACTTAAAAAATAAAAAATAAAAAAAAAATAAATAAAACAAATAGATTGTCGCTTTCTGCCATCTGAGTTTCCTTTCTGTCACAAAAATGAAACTAAATGAAATATATTTCAAGTATTTATTCCTTGTATGTATATATGTACTACAGATTTTATAGCCTATATATGACATTAATTTGATATAATATTTAGTTTTATCAAATTTAGTTATTTTCACATGTAGGTGGAAAAAATTGTAATTTGTACTACTGTCTGTTTAAAATAAATGAAAAGAAACTTAGCATAGTAGATTTTCTGTTGTACTAAAATCGTATCGAATCATGACCCTCGAAAAGAGGGATGCACCGAACCGTGACATCTGTGTACCGTTACACCCCTAATATATCTATCTATCTATCTATCTATCTATCTATCTATCTATCTATCTATCTATCTATCTATATATCCTTTTTACTTTCTGCAAGTAAAGTATTTTTTATGCATTTTACTTAAGCATAACCTCAAGATTTCTTTGACCAGAGAAACCAGCACTAAGGCATAACATTTCATACAGTTACATAAATAATCAAGATTACAATTTCAATTACATGATTACACAATCACGAAAAGTTTATTTGGTGTCATTTTTAGAATTATTATTGTTATTATTGTTGTTCTTGTTACTTTTTCTATTTATTTATTTATTTATTTTTCTTGTCACAAACCAGTCACAAACCTATTCATACATTAATTTTATAAAGAAACATGAAATTTTAGGAGGGGAAATGCATTTTTTTGTTACAGAACTATATGAATTAAGATTATGTTTAAGCACATAGTTACATGAAATTTTCTAACTTAAAGACAACACAAACTTCAGTGGTTTGGAAAGAACTTGAACTGACGTGATAACATTTAATGAAAGTCTTACATTTATATATTTACAGTATATACAATCATCTACAGTAACTTTTACTCATGCAAAATATAACAAATCACATGAAACAACATCACATAACGTTGAGCAAAGACATCAAAACATGGCTGATATTTAATCCCTTTAATCAATATTAAGTCGATATTTTTGTAATGGCCTGAAAAAAAAAAAAAAAAAAAAAAAAAGGAAGCATGAAAGACCACCCCAAAACCTGTCAGTAGGGACATAAGGAAATTGTATGTAAATGTACAAATGTAATTTTGTCACACAAATTACCTACCAATTTGCCAAAACCTACAATAGTTATGAATTAAACATGTTGTAATTTCATGATAGAGCATTACGTTTTAGCGGACATTTCATTTACAAACTGCAATGATTTTTTTATTTTTTGTATTTTTTTGATAAGAGTCTTCTGTGTCATCTAAAAGAGTGCATTAAAATGTACCTGGTGTGACATATTTCAGGTTTTATAGAAATGTAGCCATTGTAACGTATTTCCAGTTAGCCTAGGCTATGCAAAGTAAAGCCAAAGAGGAGCAATAGAAAGGAGCAAGAAGCAGGAGAAAAGTGTTGCACATTTGTGCAGATGTAGTGAGATCTCTACTTGTCAGGAAAACAAGTTTGATGAATATAGCAGCAGGTGAGATAAACCCATTATCACGTCTCCCACCTCAGACACCTAATGCTGATGTGGATGGGCCAAATCAATGGTAAATTTTCAGTGTAGATCCTCAACTGGTGGGTATTTTTAGTCGCTGGGCACTTTAGGGACAAACACGGGGGCAGTTTAATGTGTGACTTTCAACTTGTGTAATTACAAGGCTTGAATGTGTAACGATTTCCTGTAGCAAAGTCCTGTTTAAAATAAGCATACAAAATCAAACAGGTACAGACGGTTAGGCCATCTGTAAACACAGTTTAAAGTGTTGATGAGTTTTGAACTATTTGTTATTGTAACAGCCCTGTCTCACAAAGGAAATGTTGCTGTATTGATGTTTGTCCAAACAACTGCCAAAATGTCATTCTGTTAACAAGGGCGTAAATTTCATCTAATAGTAGGGGGGATAATAAACATAAAATTTCTCAAAAACAATTTTTGAAGGGGATACAAATAATACAGCCAAAACTGTACTTGTAAGGATAGATAGATGGAGACCGAACATTTTCATTCAAAACATTTCTGAACTTAAAACTCTTTTTTGTCTTTTGTGTAACGTGTCTATTGTTTCTGCTTAAATGAATACGACACCAACTAACTGCATCATTTGTATTATCATAGAACTGTATATTTCTTTTTTTTATCTCTTTTTTTTATCTTTGACCTTATTACAAAGTGTTAAAAATGTACTTCAGTCTGTTAAGAAACATAAAAGTGTTATTACATTAAAGGTACATTATCTGCCAGTACAGTCTTTTGAAAATATACTTTAATGATTTGAAATGCATGCCAAGTTCACATTCAATATAATTAAGCACACTTCTTTTTTTAACACTGTATGCTATTCTTGCTAGTTTGAGTCACACAGAATACAAACTGAGATAAAAGCAATATCCCACATCAACAGATGATAACATTCTGTTTATTATTAGCGTTAATATTTTTCTCTTTATATGTTTAAGCACTTTTTTAAGTGGTTCTGGGGTGTGTTTCCCGAAAATGCAACTATGGTCGCAAGTTCCGTCATAACCAATAGAGTTCAATGGAACAAACGGCCATAATTAGCAATAAATGCTTTTGGGAAACGCACCCTTGATTATTTTTTATTGTTCATCAGTTGAAAAAAAAATGTTAATGAAAATATTAATATCATTTCTCCATGTCATTATTGTTATAGCTGTGGTGTGACTTCCCTTTTCTCATACAATAAGAATGATTTTAAAACCATTATCATTATCATTATCATTATAGTTGCCGTCCTTGGAGTGAACAGGCCTTAACAGTGTCCAAAAGTTTTTGGACATTTTTTCTCTTTAGTAATTACTTACTAACCAGGAACACATTTTGAAAAATGTGCATCTTTGTCACCATAGTTAAGACTTTTAACTTCAGACAAAGAAAATTGATTTGCAGTTAATACTTAGCAAACTGTGCTTTCTTGGATCTAATCGAACAAGTACTTTGTTCAAGCTTCTGCATTGTTGCACTTAGAGGGGAGGAGGCTCTGCAAACATATAAAAGAACTTTCTTCTACTTTGTTTGTTGTAATGGTCTTTGTGTCACCCAATCGAAACAGATGGCTTTCAAGCGACTTTTGTTAATAGGAATATGTACAGCTATATTTGTGAGCACCCCACTGAATTGATTTTGCCTTTGTGAAGCACTTGCCAGTAATTGAATCAAATTACTGCTCCACATTGAATGTCTTTGAAGACAGCCAGGCACTTTTCGCAATGAATAAATCTTGTCATTAATCATCTAGATGAAAATACATGTAATCTACACTGGGTAGCTTTTCAAGGACGTTCAAGTCAGCAGTAATTAAGACAATTTGATGAATGAAATCAAATACTTAATCAGATGACAACGAGGCCGCTTTGAAAACATCCCAATGAAAGAGTTCAGCGTTCTATACATGACATGAATTAAGCGAATTATCTTCCGTGTGCAGTATATGATCTTTTTCATGCTAAGTTTCTTGCTAAACTAAAGATAAGGCAAATGACCATTGCATGCTACGCTAAACTTACAATTGGATGATTTATAGTAGTAAGAGGACTAAAAGAAGGGCTTACAATTACAGAAGAGGAGGATGTATTGTACCTGACATATGAGATGAATATAACTGAATAACTTTGAGTGGACATACTTTATTGACTGTTGAGAACAAATGCTAGCTCAGCTCAAAGAAGAAATCTCATATAAATAAAGCTGACTGGCTGTTGCGCACCTTCATCAGTATGAATTATGGTGCAAAATACCCAGAAAGTTACTTAATATTGAAACCCTTTTTTGCTTTTCAAATTACTACAGCGAAGGTTAGTAAATACATTGAGCTGAGCTCATTTTAATATTTATACAACTCTAAAACAAAACAATAAAAGAAATGAGACAGCATGCATTTGTCTTTCAAAGTAATAAATAAAAAAAGACGACAACAACAAAAATCTTCCTGAGAATGTAAATATACATTCCCGGCCGGCACACAGGAGATATTTTAAGAGGAATACGTTTGCATAGGCAGCATTTCCTTGCCATTATTTCGTGTGTTTGACATCCAAAAAGAATGTGTGCTTATTGCATTAATGAATTCTTAGCATTTGACTTTCATTATATGCAAATAAGCCACTTCCCCTCCAATATTCACCATGAATCACACTTGTACTGGTTTCGTAAGGCATTTTGTTGACTGGCATGCTGTGTACTGCACCTTGTTTCTTCATCTCTTCCTTGAACACATTTTCCTATAGTATGTAAAGAAACGGATCGTAGCAGCATTCTGTTTTTAATGCATTGTGTTTTCTTTGTTGCCCAAGGCAAGGTTGAGCTATTGAAGTGATGAATGTAATGTACAACTTTGAATCTTTTTGAACGGTCAGAGTTTGACTGGTTAGCATGGCCTTGTTAGTCCCAAGTGTGTTTTGACAAAAGACGTTTGCGAGCAACATAAATGTGACTAATGTTTCAGATGTTTTACCAGTGCCAGCAGTCTAAAACCATTGTAAGCATCATATTTTCTTTCTTCTGATGACTGCTATGTGACGGCATCAGCCCATCAGTGTTGTCATGATATAGTTTCCCTTTGGCCCTAGTGAAATGGCTTTTACCACTCATATGATTGGCTCAAATTATTCTGTGCTCCTAAATATACATAGATAAATATAGCCTCTTCAGGGATCAATGAAATAAGAGTATCCACAATAATCAAATGGAAAAACCTAATAAAAGTAACATATTTGATAAGCTCCTAAATGTAATCTTTGTATCCATGTTGGTTCATATGTTTTTGTTTTTAAAATAAATAAATAAATAAATAAATAAATAAATAAAACAACCTCATGTGGTGTAATAATTAATAACTTTTTTTTTTGCCTTAAGACATTTTAGATATTTTAACGATTTTACAAATGTTATGAATTTATAAGTCAGACGCATGACATTTTACCTTGTCTTATCACAAAAAGCTCAAATTATATCTGATCTCTCGAAACGTAAATACGTTTCTTACATTTTAAGACATGTATTTACAGTACCTTTCCACATGGTCACTGTGGTCCTAAATATAAAATAATTTTCTGTTTATAATTGCTTTAAGCATGTTGTCCCTTATGATATTTTGCTGGCCAAACCACAGGACACTGATTGTTGCACTAAAGTTTTTAAAAGCAATGAACAGTGAAGACATGTCATTCAATCATTCATGCATTCATTAATTTTCTCTTAATAAGGATTGTCCCCTTATTTACAATATGAGGACAATTGTAATAATACAATTATATTATATTTCAAAATAAAATGTAAAATTTAGAAAATATTTATTTATTAAGTAGTATCAGTGTAGTCTTGTGTTTTATTAATATTCTGAAATATTTTTAATTATTCGTTTTCGTTTGTTTGTTTGTACTGTTGTTGTTGTTGATGTTGTTGTTTAAATCAAATAATCTACTGAAGTAAAATAAATTACTGAAACTAAAACTGAAATAAAATAAATTAAAGGTAAATAGAAGCCACTAAATAGTTTTTTAGCACTTTAGTTTAAACTTTATTGCAGTTAGCTGCCAAGGCAACTTTTCTATTTTCTAAGTTAAGTTTACATGATTTTTCAGGTTTATTTCAATTATCAGTATGCTTTTGGATCGTTTTAGAGATAGAACACCATAGAATAGGTGTACTCTAGTCATTGTATTATATGAACTGCATTATTTAATATACATTTGAGTAAATTAATAGATAAGAAAAAAAAAGAACAGTTTGTTACTGACCCACTGATTTTCTTGCCCTGAGGCCACAAGCTCTCAAGGAAATCATACCCGATGTCTCGCCCTGTTATTTGTAGCTTTCTCTAGTAAGTGCCAAGTAATTAACCTAAATGCTATGTGTATGCCGGCACAAAACGCCCACAAATCCCACTTGGCCCTCGGAGGCCCTACGTCAGTGCCAGTAATAAGAGCAAAGGGACAGAAGGCTGTCAGGGGCTAAAGGTGATCATTGAACATGTCCTCCAAAATTAAATTTATGGAAATCCAACATGGACATCAAAGCACTCAGCGGAGCTGTTTATTCATCAGCTAAATTGGCTGTTATGTGAATGAGTGATGGTGCATGTGCCCAGAATTGACACTAGATTTTTCATTGGCTAGATTGATATGTTTAGGCACTCCTCATTTGATTAACTTTTATTTAGAATTTGCCTTGTTGTATTGTCAAGCAAAAAAAAAAAAAAAAAAACTGACCTTAATCAAGACATACAGTGCAAATTAATTGCACAACATCCATTAAAAGTGTTCTAATCCTGCTGAGGATGTGCACAGTGTGATCACCCAGAAAAGTTTCAGAAGAAAGTAAAATGTAAAACAATAACTATGTTAGGACATGGAAAAAAAAAATCCTATCTGTCCCTTTTGACATTAAACTTTAGCATACAAAGAGCAGACCTGCATA
>JAHKKF010471565.1:0-12720 GCA_019740295.1 Labeo calbasu
TTTGATTCTATTTTCTGATCAAACATTGCTTTATATAGCAACTACCTGAAATAAATAAACAAATAAATAAATAGTAATAATAATAATAAATAATAATAATAATAATAATAATAATGCTTTTATTTAGTTTTATTATTTTTTTTTATTTTTAATGTATTACATTTTTCATGATTTTAGTTTTAGTTAACTATAATAACCCTGCTAATAGCACTGCCAAAATCCTCATCATATGTTTAACTAAAATTAACTAAATATTTTTGAATTTAAATTTTAATTTAAGTTTTAGCATTTTATGTGCTTGTATTAGTATTTGGACTCACTCAAATAAAATCAGTTCAAGAAATAAAACAAGTTTAAGTTTTATACTTAATTTTATCTCACTTAAGGGGCAGTGTGTACATTTTAGCGGCATCTAGCGGAGAGGTTGCGAATTGCACATAGAGAAGCTATGGTGGCCGACACAGGACAAAGATGTCATTGTCTGAGGTAAATTAAGGAATTATATTTAATTAATTATTCAGTAAACCGATATGTTATTGTGAATATTACTGTTACTTGTTCATCACTGTGTCAGTGCTTTATTCGCAAGAACAACATAGTGACAAAACATGCTCTGTAGAGCAGTTTGTCCATTTAGGGCTACTGTGGAAACGATGTAATTGTAGATGTCTGTAGAGAGAAATTGCTCATTCTAAGGTAATAAAAACATAACGGTTCATAATGACATAGTTGCGTGTATTATATTGCATTTCTGTCAGTAGATCCTCCTAAATATTACACACTGCACCTTTAAGGGTTGGTTTAATAATTTTATTTCAAGTAATCAAAATGTTTATGCTCTTAAATCTAGTAAACTATAATAACTCTGCTTGTAACCAAAATCATCACAAAATACACTGGCATGCTGAACCTATTAAGCACTCAAGAACAATGCATCGCAATGACGAAGCATTTGTGAATGTTTAACATTCACCGTCAGTCAGAGAGCGCCTTAAATGACTGTCACTATGTAAGTGCAGCATCTCTCACCTCCATTTCCACTGAAATGTGAAAGAAACATAAATCTTAGAGGAGAGGACGAGAATAAGATATATAAGGAGAAAGCGGAGGAGGCAAAGAGAGGTTAGACACAGAGACAAGGTACAACCTCTAATGATACAGCAGCATCTAATTACGCAGAGAGAGAGAGAGAGAGAGAGAGAGAGAGAGAGAGAGAGAGAGAGAATGTGTGTGTGTGTGTGTGTGTGTGTGTGTGTCAGGGGCGGCATGAGATAACAAGGCTAGTCTGAGAGGATGAGAGGAAAGCGAAAAAAATGTTAATTTAAATTACAAAAGAATGCTGTCCTTTCTACCAGCAATTTAATTATCTTTCAGAGACACAGTCAAAAGACACAGGCTTATTAAAAAGCTATTTCACTGACATCCTCAAAGAGCTCTAACCACTGAGACTCTAAACACTCATGAATTCCACTGAAGCCATTAAAGAGTAGCTTTAGGCTAAAAGGAGACAGGGCCGTTTTGATGTTTTTACTCTTGTGGAGGGCGAGGAAAAGCCAGAGATGGAAAGAGAGAGAGAAAGAGAGAGATCAGAGGAGGAGAGGAGCGTTTTCATGATCAACAGCTCATCGTCACGCGTGTCATTTCCACTACAAGTGGGCGACATAGGGGTTGAAACTATGGCTATGCTGACACAAAAAAAACTTCTTTAACAGTACTTTTGTCTTGTTTTCCATATCTAAAGTAAGATTCAGTTTACTTAAGAAGAGTTATGTATTAGAGAATATATAAATAAATAAATTACGTTTATTTAAGTTTATTTTTTTCAACCCCATTGGCAAAAAGGTTAAATCATGTAATATAATTCTGTTTCATTGAAAACTACATGAATTTAGCATTTTTAGGTTTGTTTTTTGCATATTTATATAACAATAGAAAAGCAGTGCAGTGGAATGCAAAAACGCAAACAAAATACGTGTTTTTGAAAACTAGTCTACATTTCAGCACATTTGATCTCAATGCTTCAAAGCAATCCAGCCCAATGTGCAGAAATTAACTACTATTAATTATGCAAGATTTGCCTGCAATACATTTCATAATGCTGTTTATTTCTGCAAAAATCTCGTGCAATGCATCTGTGGTCAGTGTTACTTTAGTATCACTGATATACTATTATAGTTTTTGTTAATATTTTGAATTATTTTTGAATTATTATTATTATTATATTTGTTATTATTATTTGTTATTATTAAATTATAATATTTGTATAATACTTTCTAGTTCATGGTTTATTTAGGTCAAGTTTTACTGATTCTGTTGCTTTTTAAAATGTCTAGTTTTTGTTTAATTTTATTATTTTAGTACTTAAATTTGAGATGATAACTGCTACACTGACAAGTAGCTGAAATAAAATAAAATATTTTATTGTAGTTAGCATTACATTAATTAGTTAATGTTTTAGTTCAAGAAGTATTTTTTTATGGTAGTTGTTTTAGTTACCAATATTCAATGGATTTTTATTGTTAAAACCAAAAGTCTGAAAACTATTTTTATGTTTACACTTTTCTCCTCTAGGATCATTATCTAGACAGCTACTATTTCTCTAGTAGTTGTTAGACTAATAGTCATGCAGAAGACTCTCTTGTTTTCAGAGCATATTTTAAATTAAGTTTACTTTTATTGCCCCACTTGCAAACATTTTTTCTTCTTTTCGTAAAGTATATCATCTAATAAATTAAATTGAAACAAATAAATAAAACTTTAAACTTAATTCTTTGCCAGTGCCATTTATAATATTAATAATAATATAATTTATGTGTGAGATGCTGATGAGACAATTTCAAGTTGTATTTTCAGAGAATATCATCTTCATTTTTCTTACCCCACTGGCAAACCATTTTATTTTTCTTGTTTTAACAGGATATTTTATTATTTACTTATCCTCATGTCATTCTGTAAGACCTTCATTCATCTACTGAACACATATTAAGATATTTTTGATGAAATCCAAGTTCAACCCCTTTAATTCAAAGGGTTGAACAAAAATATAACACAAAATGCTTAGGAATTACAACCATTTTCATGCGCAGTCGCCTGTAATCCCTTAACCTTTCCTCTAATTTTGATGAGAATACCCTTTAATTAAAGCTCAGAGTGCATATTTTAAGCCCATATTTATTATATAACTAACTTGAATGTTTTGGTCAACAGCTAAAATAATAAAAATTGTGTCATTGTCCAAATATATATGGATCTGACTGTAGAACTTGGATCCGTGTCAGAAAGCTTTCGGATTTCATAAAAAATATCTTAAAGGGGTCATTGAATGCCCATTTTCCACAGGTTGACACGATTCTTTATGAAAAGTCTGTAACATGCTTTGGTTAAAATTTCTCAATGGTAGTGTAAAGAACACCTTTTTTTACCCTGCCAAAATCAGCTCTGCAAAAATCATCCTGTTTTGGTTGAGGTTGCTTTAAATGTTAATGAGCTCTGCTCGCCCCGCCCCCCTCTTCTTTTTGTGGAGTGACGAGCCTTTTTTTTTTAGCTGTGTTTAGCCGCTAAACTTGCTAACTAGCACGTTTTTAGGAAAGGCGATCGCAAGGATTCATAAAAAACCCTTATACTCCTGCCGTAAGTGAAACTGGATCGCGAATGATTCGCGTGAACAGACAGATATGTTCATTATTACATCTATGTTCATTATTACATCCAGCAACACAACACCTAAATCGGAGATATTCTTGTCTAACTTACATCCCTGCCCGGCATCGAAACAATGGAGGTCGGACTGTTACAGATGACTGGTCTGAGGCAAGACGCTCATGTCAATCAACTATCGTGGGAGTGGCCTCTGTCGGTTTGACGCCACACCAAAAGGCATCTGAAAATGGCTTGATTTGAAAAAGGGGATAATATTTTTACAGATTATTTAAAAACCATGGATTTTTATCATTATAGGGTAGATGTGTACATACTGTAATAATCTATAGTCCGCCTTGACCCAGATTCCACTCCACAATATGTTCATGCTTATTTACCAAAATGGCTTAACTATTATAGAAAAGAAGAAAGTCAACAGTTATGTTGTCTCTAGACCATTTGGGATAATCACATCCTGAGTAAAAGGTGACCAATTGTAGAATGGGAGTGGGTGTGAGACACTGAGAACCACCACAGACAAAGGGGTGCAGGAACTTAATTAACATACAGACCACAGCTGTTACAAAAGGAGCAACTTCATTTACATTAAGGGTAGTAAACTGTAACTGTATAAAAGGTTTGAGATTAGGATGTTCTGGGTTCATTCCGACTCCGTTGAACCCAAGGTACAACATGTACTTTGTCACTGCCATGTTGCAATAAACATCTTCATCAAGATCTTCTATGTCCTCATCACTTTTTCTTACAATACACTGCCAACACACATTAATGTTCAAACAACTTGTAAAAGTGAACTTTGCATCCGATGACCCCTTCAATTGTGTTCAGAAGATGAACAAAGGTCTTACGGGTTTGGACGACATGCGGGTGAGTAATTAATGACAGAATTTTTATTTTTGTGAGAAATATTACCTTTAAGTATAAATAATTAAGTTCATTTTTGCGCCCTTCTTCTCTAGAACCATTACTTACCTTGAGCATTAAAACAGCTGTAGCTAGTTCTCTAATAGTCATAGTGAGGCTAATGAGGCAAATGTACCATCATTTATAGGCATGTGTCAGAACATTTACCTTGCTCCAGTTGGCTCTCTTCAGCTGCACCTCAGGTTTGTAGTCTTTCTTAGGCTGGAGGCCGAATGGCAGCTGAGGAACAGGAGGCGCCCATCCACCGAACCCGCCCGGAGGGGGCGGAGGCATTCCAGGACCGCCCATTGGAGGAGGTGGTGGAGGCATACCAGGCATCCCAGGTGGAGGAGGTGGAGGCGGTGGCATACCAGGTGCTCCAGGTAAAGGTGGAGGAGGCGGTGGCATACAAGCTGCTCCAGGTAAAGGCGGAGGAGGAGGCGGCATTCCAGGTGCGCCCGGTAAAGGTGGGGGAGGTGGCGGCATACTGGCTGCCCCAGGTAGAGGTGGAGGCGGAGGGGGTGGCGGCATACCAGGCGCTCCAGGTAAAGGAGGTGGCGGAGGGGGTGCAGGTAGGCCAGGTGCTCCGGGCAGAGGAGGAGGCGGTGGTGGCGGCGGCATACCCGTCGGTCCTGGTGGATGAGAAGGTGGTGAAGGAGGAGGGAGGCAGGCTTCACCAGGACGAGGTGGGGGCGGCACTGTGGAAGGCACATGCACGGTGATCACCTTCGTTTTGGCTTCTTTGAGATCCTTCGAGAGCTTCTCGATCTGAGAAATAGAAAAAACACAGAGGTGAACATAAGTTTTGATTTCTTTTTACGGAGGATAATACTATTGAAGCCAGTTTTTTCCACAGAATAAAAAAAAAATAATTGTAGAATTTTACCTCAAAATTCTATGACAGCGTTTTAGTGCCACGTTTAAAAAAAAAACAAAAACAAAAAAAAAACATTTTGAGAAGAAAGTTGAAATTACAACAATAAAGTCAAAATACTATAAGAATAAAGTAGAAATACTTAGAAAGTCGAAAACTTTCATTCATACGATTTCAATTCTCGAAACATTTAGACTTTATTCTCGTAGTATTTGGACTTTGTTCTCGTAGTATTCGGACTTTGTTCTCCTAGCATTCCGACTTTGTTCTCGTAATATTCTGACTTTGTTCTCCTAGCATTCCGACTTCGTTCTCCCAGCATTCCGACTTCGTTCTCCCAGCATTCCGACTTTGTTCTCGTAA
Source organism: Labeo calbasu (assembly GCA_019740295.1). Taxonomy (NCBI): domain Eukaryota; kingdom Metazoa; phylum Chordata; class Actinopteri; order Cypriniformes; family Cyprinidae; genus Labeo; species Labeo calbasu. The sequence goes on from JAHKKF010471565.1 coordinate 5,801, forward strand.
TATTCTGACTTTGTTCTCCCAGCATTCCGACTTCGTTCTCCCAGCATTCTGACTTCGTTCTCCTAGCATTCCGACTTTGTTCTCGTAATATTCCGACTTTGTTCACCCAGCATTCCGACTTTGTTCTCCCAGCATTCCGACTGTATTCTCATATTTCAACTTTATTTTCATAGTATTTCATCTTTATTCTCGTACTATTTCGACTTTGTTCTAATAATATATTGACTTTATTCTCGTACTATTTCAACTTTATTGTCATAGTATTTTGCCTTTATTGTCATTGTATTTCGACGTATGCAGGCATCGCAATGACATGGTCCACTAAACTAGTTGCTTATTTTTCTGGATTTAAACATTCTTTAAAACATTTGGGAGTACACTTGTAAGTACACAAGTCAGCAAAATATATAACACTGTTCTAGTTATTTTGGGATTTTTGAATAATAAAAAAAAAAAAATCGTACATATTGTGTTTTTAATCTCAATCTTAGATTTTTTGTAATTTAACATGGCACTAAAACGCTGTCGTAAAATTAAGACTTTCCAGATTTGCGAGGTATAAATTCAGAATTGCTAAGTAAACTCACAATCATGAGAAAATAAGTGTCAGAATGTTGTAAATTTTTGTTTTGTGGAGTTTACATCTCAATTCTTTTTCCACCACAATTTCGAAGATTAGTGGGTGTGATCTTCCCACTGTTGATGAGATCTATGTTTCACATTTGCAGAAAAAAGGTCTAACAATCTTGAAAGATCACTTACATCCAGCTAGACATCTATTTTCGCCTCTTCCTTCAGGCAGACGCCTCAGAGCAGTTAAAACTAGGACTACTCGTTTTCTTAACAGCACTTATTATAGAATTGTTCATGCTCTTTAATTCCTATGGTATCTATGGATCTGCATCTTTTCCTTATAACTGATGGGATTTATAAGTATTGTTGTATTGGTGTATGTGTATATGTATTTATGTATGTATTTTCTTGATATATGTCATTATTGCTGATAAGCTCACCAAGCAAATTCCAAATAACTAGCTTGTTATGGCAATAAAAAAAAAAAAAAAAAAAAAAATGTAATAGCAACTTTTTATTAATTATTAATTATTTTTTTTTAACTGTTTGTTTTATCTTTTGAGAACAATAGGGAACACAGAGGCTCATGAACATTAAAAACTTTTTAACAAAATATAATAGACAATCATCTCTGTAACTATTCTTACACTATAATTTATTGTTAGGGATTTGTTCAAATCACTACTTATTCAAGTCTGGCGTGTAAATTAAGTTATCGATAAAATTGTGACAATCACGAACACCATAGCATGAGAGGCATTGCTCACATTTTCAGCATAAAAATTAAAATCTAGTTAACCGATGAAGGGAGACAGACAGACAGAAGAAGGTCAGGCCAGAGTTGGAAGCACATAAGGGAGTGTCTAAATTCATGTCTAATTAGCAGCATAATTTATTTACCCAGAACTTGGCAGAACTCATTAAAAATGACCAGCCTGTTAATGTCACATCAGAGAGAGAGAATCTGAAGTAGTTCACGAGGTTCTAGCTGAAGTTTCTGACACTTGTTTATCTGTAGGTGACGGCTTGGTTGAGCTCAGCAACTTCTCTCCGACTATATACGGATGGACAGACGGAGCGTCCGAACATCTGAACTTCTGCTGACAGCTGCGCTTCATCTCTTTCCACTGTAATTATCTGTAGTGCGTCTGTGTTTGTTAGATAACCGACAAACATCAGTTCTGTCCTTCCTGTTCTATTAATATCTCTCCTTCTCTCACACTTGTTTACTCTCTTCTCTCTTCATACTCTCACAGAAACACAATCTGGTCGACTTTGCAGTTTATTCTGGTCAAGAACTGCCCACTTATAGAGGAACAGACAGTCTGATCTGGGCGGATTATTGGAAAATGTGTGCTGAATACGTTTTTAGATTTATTGAAGCATTCTGGTACTTTAAAACCCAACTTAGTTTGCCACATTGCAGCTTTCTTAATATATATTTTTTTGTCTCGTCTTCCGGCACAAATATGTAAATATTCTTAAAAAAAATTCACTTACTAAGAAGAAAAATGACTTTTTCTAAAAACATTAATTAAATTAAATATAAATTAGGTGAATATTTTAATATAAATAAAGATCAATCTATCTATCTATGTCATTTTGCAGTAATTGTATGAAATTTGCTGCTTTATTTTTAACCAAAGAAAGAAAGAAAGACAGACAAATAACAAATAATAATAAATAAAAAATAAATAAATAGATAAACAAAGCAAAAAATTCTTGTTTAAAAATAATGTGCCAGAATTTGGGCACAAAAATTAATATAGTTGAGAAGATAAATGACTTGCAATATTATATTAACAGCTGTTGTCTAAACAATTAAAGCAAATTAAATTAAATTATGATTATCTATGAAAATTTTATACTTTTAAACAAACATCTTGATTTATAAAAGTTTGGATGACCATGGCACCATTTTCAATTTAAAAAACATTTTGATTTACAAAAATTTACTGTAACCAAGTAAACATTATATTAAATTATTCTCCCCCATTTTAAGAATTTTAAGAATTTGGTAAATAAATACAAGAATTTGGTAAGGGACAAAAATAACATTTTTTTTTTCCTTTGCCTGCCATGTATAATTACTGTACATCTAAAGTCATATGTACTGTGGGTACATTCCAGCACAAAACCAATTTTTTCAACAAATCACAATAAATGAATAAATAAGTCAAATTGTGAAAACCTGATGAGATTGTTTGTCAAAAAATAATGATGAGCCTTTTCACAGACTGTGATGAAGTGTTTCCACAGTTATTAATAAAGTAAGCGTACATTTATGACACTATACTTTGTTTTTACTACCTTACAATTAAATGACCGAAATCTGGTTAATGCTGTCATTTTAATTAACAGCAAATTTGACATCATTCTTTCTCAATATTGTTTTTCCTCCTTCAGAAAGTCAGAGAACTAGCTATTGTAATTTTTTTCTTTTTTTCCCTTTTGCTATTGGAACAAATGGGAACACAAAAATATCATTTTATATTTGAAATATAAAATACATTTGTTGCCATTTGTTTCAGTTTACACTTGTGAGTAGTGATCGGCCGATACAGATTTTTTTTTTAACCAATACCGTTACCGATTAGTTGCATGTTTTTGTGCCCGATAACGATATTTATTTACTGTTATAAAGTAATTAAATGACTGAGTGAAGCAAGTCCATACTTCACCCTGATTCAGTCAAAATGCTTAAATATCGGGAAAAATATCAGTAAATCGATATATCGGTCGATCTCCACTTCTGAGAATGCTGGAAATGTGCAAACAAACAGGAAGTTCTGCCTTAAACTCACTCCATTGGTGCCACTGAGCCAGTGTTGGGCAGTTTAACCAGATTGCAGTTCTTTTTGGGTCCTGCTATAACACAATTCTCCTCTATCATTTCCTGTCGGTGTGATAGTTAAAGTCCTGTACCTTCTCTTTCAGTTCGCTGATCTCTGACTGCAAGCCCTGGTTCTCTTTCTCCTGGTCATTCTTCTCTTTCCCCAGCTTCTCTTTCTCAGTACTCAGCTCCAGAACCTTCTGCTCGTAATCGGCCTCCAGCTTCTTCAGCTCCACCTGCAGCTCATGACGGGCCGTCAACTCTGCATCCAGCTGCACACAACAGAGCATCCATCATTAGAACAACATAAACACCATTATGTGTAGAAATGAATAAAAAACACACACATTTATGACAAATAAAAACAAAGCAAATTTTGAATAGTTTGAGATGTCAAAAGTTTGGAGTCTGTAAAATGTTCATGCTCTTCTGCTCACCAAGCCTACATTTATTTGATTAAAATAACAGCGAAAACAGTAATATTGAGAAATATTATTACAATCCAAAATAGTTGATTTCTATACAAATATATTGTAAAATGTAATTTATTTATGTGATGCAAAGCTGAATTTTCAGCATCACTACTCCAGTCTTCAGCATCACATGATCTTTCAGAAATCATTCTAATGTGCTGATTTGCTGTTCAAAAGAACATCATTTTTAGTCCTTTCTGAATAAAAACATTATTATTTTAATAGTTACTTACACCAAACTTTTGAACAGTACTGTATACAGCGTTTTAAAAACAAATAACAATATGCTAAGAGCATTTCAAACTGCAATATGAGACACCAAATCACATGAGCTCATTACGTTGCATGTATAATTCTGTGCGTGTCATACAGAAGGTCACGCGCATCGCATGGAGAATCTCAAGCAGGGCAGTGTGTTTGTATACTGTGCACAGTATATACTACACAAACAGTATGAATCTTCATTTGACCAAAGTGATATATTGTGTTATCAATAAACTCTCAAGTGACCCGTGTTTACACAGTGACCCTCAGTTTATCACTATGAAGGTGGTTTGTTTGGTGTTGTCAGCGCGGGCGACTCAGAGGATGGATTCAAGAATAAATCTGAGCCGAAATGGAGTCTCTGTGGATTTTAGTATTCACCTCACAAACTTGCACAAAATCTGTCCTTCTGCCTCACACAGACAGACGTTGACAATTTCCGGTGACATTGACAGCGGGTGTTTGCAAGCCAGACATGCAATTACGTGACAGCAGCGGAAATGGAAGGGTCACATGCGCGCACACACACACACACACACACACTTTCTCCATGTGTTAGTAATGAGAGTCGTTTGCTGTCGCTCTACTGACGACACACTGCTATTACTCTGAATTAGAAAGGGAAGGAGGGGAAGAGAGAGAGGAAGAGTAAACACTCGCCTGACAAGCCCGATAGAACACACTCACGCAAATGCATAAGTAAAGCAGAGAGTATTTCAGTGTTTACTTTATTTGAGCTCTAACAGACAAAACCACACACACACACACACACACACACACACACACACACACACACACACACACACACACACACACACACACACACAGAAAAGGGTAAATCTCAGGAAACTTGTCAAGAACGTGCCAAGGTCACACTGCACCCCTCAAAAAAAGAAAGAAAATTATATTCTGCTTTAATTTTTTTTTTTTTTTAAGAGATTTAAACTATTTTGTATTATTTTTTTGTTCTGTCTTTGAGCTTATAAAACCAGAGCATTGTAATACTATATGCATATAGTATTAAAACCAAAAAAATTATATATGTACACTGCCCTCCAAAAGTTTGAAAACACCCCTGGCAATGTGTGGTTTTGGACGATATCAGCATAAATCCTTATTTTTTGGTGCAAATACATTAAAGTAATTTGACATTATCACTGAAGACCAGCAAAAATAATTTTCATTTTGATGACATAATAATGACAATATATACATGTCAAAGTCAGACAAACCCCTTTGCCAGTTGTGATGCCTGGTTACTGGTTTAAACTTGGCCCAGGTTTTGAAAAGATTTTTGAGTCAGCACACCTTAATAGCTTCAACAACTGATTGCCAATTAAGTTTAGAATACAATGAATTTAGGCCCAGATTATGCAGAGCTGTAATAGCTGCTAATGATGGATATTTTGATTAATCGAAAAATTACGTTTTTTTCTATGTATAAACGTTTATGTAATAAAATATGTTTTCGTAGTCTGTGTTGTCCTTTTAATTTGTGATAATTAAAAAGGATTCATGCCAATATTGGCCAAAACCCCACTTTTCTAGGGTGTTTCCAAACTTTTGGAGGGCAGTGTACATCACTATCAAAATGCATTTTTTTTTTTTTTGATACTTCATGCATTACTACTTTCTTATGTATGTATCACGGTAAAGAAAATGAAATTTATGTTAAGAACTTAACTGCTTAATTGTCATGAAAATAAAATTCATTTTCATTGCTGTAATGTGAAAAATACATAACATACATCTGTAACATTTAAACATCATGGCAGAATTTGTTGCATTGCATTTAATTTATGGTTTTAATTAAAAAATTTTTTTACATAAAATTGGTTATTTTTAATTGTAATATGGTTTTAAGGTTAAATGTTTTTGTCATGAAAAATAAATGTCATGTGACAGAAACGTGTAACTTTTTAGCTGTAACATTTATACATCATGATAGAACGTGTGGCATTGCAAACAATTCATGGTGATAATTAAAAAATATATATTAACACATTTTACACATTTTTAATTTTAATACAGTAGGAAAACACTGCATTACAGTAATTTGAATCATTAGTGAGAGTGGCACACAAAAAAAAGTAAAACAACATGATGCAGTATGGTAATCAGAATTTGAGACTTAAATATGCTTAACTGCCATGAAAATAATGCCACAATGCAAAAAAAAAAACCATAACAAATGATAATAGACTACAGTATTTTTTTTTCTTTTTTTTTTTTTTTTGAGTGAAATATGACCCGGATTCGTGTTTTTTTGAGAAACCCACACAAGATGCACACGTACACAACAGTACATGCATTCAGATAAAGACACACAAACACACACGCAGGGTAATTGTAGACTGTGTTTGGTGAGTTTGGAGGGAAGATGTCAGGAAGAGACAGGAAATCTCCGTTCTGCTCGTCTCACCTCCCAAATTACACATCTGTCAACTGACAGGCGCGCTGAGACAGCGGGGGGCGTCTGGGAGCAGCGGTTGTATGTGTGTGTGTGTGTGTGTGTGTGTCGCAGTAGGTCTGCTGTTGTTGATCGATATTGGAGCGCCGTTCGATGCATTTCAGCAGACAATGATTTAGTTTAAATCTGTGTGTCATTCATCCAGGCTAAAGCGTGTGTTTGCCCATGTCAATACCTTCTTTTCCAGCTCCGTGGCCTTAGCCTCACTGATTTCCACTTTGGTCTGATCAACCATGTTATCTAGAGAGAAAGAGAGACAGGCAGTGAGTGAATAGATGGTTTCAGAGGTAGGTGTGTGTGTGTGTGT
>JAHKKF010471569.1:0-10282 GCA_019740295.1 Labeo calbasu
GCGTCCTGATGGCCGCAGATTCCAATGTGTGTGCCAATTTTCAAGAGTTTTTGAGCACGTTAAGGCCCCCAAAAACCCCTGAATAGTCGAAAAAAAAAAAATAAAAATAAAAAAAAATAAGAATCCTTAGGGGATCAATAGGGCCTTCGCCCTTTTAGGGCTCGGGCCCTAACAAGCACACTGGCTGAATAGGACACTAAGTAAACTCTAAGCAAACTTGAAATTAGTGGCTTACAAAATTCACCATTGTCAGTCAGTGTGCATGAACATGAGAATCAACATTCAGGCATAGTGGAAATGTGTGCAACATGAGTTTATATCTGTATGAGTTTGTCCAATAAAGAGAAAAACCAACCAAAAACTTTTTTTCAGTGAAAAAAAAAAAAAACTTTATTTCATATTAGTGCAATATGATACACTTCATAATTTACCTAATTATTAACTACAGTCAAATATTGAAAAAAAAATAAAATTAAGTAAAATAAAAATAAATCACGTTTTTGCTTTCTTTGTGGGTTTTGTAAAGCTATCGAACAACTGAAAAGCTGAATTACAAAGGTTTGTCAAATCTATCTCTAGCTCATGTAGGAGCAATGTTCTCATTCGTTCTGATAAATCCTCCTGAGCTTTGACATTTCTTATTGTCGTCCAAGCAGCAGAATAATCAACAAATGATAAAGAATAAAATGTAAAAGGCCAAAGTAAGCTCTAAATATTACAGTACCAAAAGCTAAGGCACACCTGTGTTGTAGTGAGATGGGTGAGTATTTCTTAGCTCCTGCTTTGTCATTCAACATATGAACACTTTTTTGTGATTATAATTTTTATTTAGAATAACTGAAATTAATTACAGAGCAGTACAGAATAGCGTCAAGGATACATCACAAAAAGAAAAAGTAATACATGTGCATAGACATGCACACATAGGTAAACACGTTCAAACATACACAGAGATATACATGGATACATATGCATTCACAGACATAAACACAATGAATAGAGTATTTTATTTAATATATACTACTTTATTTATGCACATTATAATTGCTGTGATTGTTCATTACAGACAAACATCAAACATCAGTTGGAGAATTACATATAAAACTGGAGGTTTTAAACCTCTTTTTATGATTCAGCTAATAATTATGAACATTTAGTCAAAATAAAACAAATAACACTTAATATATATATATATATATATATTATTATTTTCTTAAGAGTTTTTGATTTTTATTCCCTCCTTCTTTTTTGGGTGGAGCTATCAAACAACTTTAATGATGCGATTTTATAAAGTTTTGCCAACTCTTTCTCTAAATTCTCCACAGTTTTTTCTTCGGGAGTAATGTTCTTATTCTCTCCTATAAATCCTCCCAAAATCTGACATTTGTTATTGTTGTCTAAGCAGCAGTATGCAGTCCAGAAATGACCAGGCACATTTACTCTATTGTTTATTTTACTTTCACCTGGTACCACCCCTGTCACAATGTAAACAGAATACTGTTTCAGTGGACACTGATTGGACAGTTCATTTGCCATTTTTTTTCTAGTTTCCTCCACTGACCTTTGTTAAAAGAGGGGTTTTGTGGGGCAGCATTGGTGAGAGTGAAGGTGGCGTCAGCACAGCTCTGTGAGTTTGCCTGGTAGACTGGTGCCAGATGACCTCTGTCATAGCCAGAGTTCTCATAGTCTTTATCGAGAGCTTGATTGTCTCCAAGTCCTTGTATTTTCACATTGTTCTCAGATTTCATGTTAATATCATCAAGCTGCAATAGTGAATCAATTGAAAACATGAGCTTAAGGACAGTTCATGTTACAGGAGAAACAAAATCATATGTGACAGCCACTCTGTTGGATGAAATTTAAAGTAAGCACGGGAAACACCTTTAGGACAAATCTGTTGTTCTTCTTCATTCCAGTTAGACACATTAATCACATTAATCTCTTTTGCTGGTTTATGCTGGTCCTTGACCAGTAACATGACCAGCAAAGGACCAACATAAACCAGAAAAGCACCATCTTAAACCAGCATCAAAACATTCCTAACTCAGTTATTTCCGGTTATGTACATTTTCAATGCGCTGCAATCATCTAGTTGACTTAAATGCCTAATAAAATAAGATTTTGTGGGATGATTTCAAATTCTGAAATTTTCAGAGACAGGAAAAGACATATTCTGATGATTACAGTATTTTCCAAACTTTATTTATTTATTTATTATTCAGAATGCACATACCAACGGAAAATCTATTTATAGTAACCTTTCAGCAAGCTGAAAATGATTCAAGTTAACGCAGAGAATATGATTAATTTTTTTAAAGAAATGTCAGCCCTAAAATATAGTAATAATCTGCGTTCTCATGAGAAACTGTCTCTATGTACGTGCGCTGGACGCTAACCGGAAACTCCAAGTAGAACGCAGAAGTAGTTGTGCCAGTAGTCCATTGCAATATGGTGTGAACGCAGCAAAATACTCTCAATTTGTTTGCACGGTACTTTGATGTCATACACGATCGGTCTACACTGCGCTTCTTTAAGTCGAAAACCCCTACTGGTTTGTTGTGTTGTCAGTTCTCTCTTGTCATTGGTTTGTTTTGTCAAGTATTTTATAGTCAAGTTCAAGGTCTAGTGCTTATGTTAATGTCAGGTTTTAGGAATGTGTTTATCCACATCCAGTTTCGCTAAAGATGTGTTTACCTCAGCATCTGAGGGATCTAGAGATTTTCTGCATGTTAGAATGATGTCAATTCCCTTGTTATGTTTCCTTTAAACTTATTACACAATTTAAGAGAAGACTTAGAGTTGTCATAGCAAAAGGAGGATAAATGTATTACATGATAAGGTTCAAATAATGAGAATATGAGAAAATAATTATTAAAATAATTATTATTACTATTGGCTTTTTAATTTAATTATTTCAATTAATCATTTTACTTTAAAGGTTATATGTTAATGTTTTGAACAAAAGACTACAAGGATGAGCAGCAAAAACATTTTGCTGTGGCATATATTTTGATATATTGAGTTTGGAGGTATTAACCTAAATCAAATCTTTTTTCAGAATTAACTACACTTTTATGAACCATATATGTAGTTCATCTGCAGGTGTAGTTCATCATGTTAACATGAACATGTTTCACTGATGGTTGACATGCAGAAGCGTCTCAATACATTTTGTCTTCAGCAGTTCATCTGTTGATTTATTATGTGACATCCAACAATAATTTGTGATACAAAAATAATTTGTGTGATATTTTGCTTTTAAATAAATGTAACTTGGTTTGATATTTTATTTTTTGTTGAGCTGTTTTTAAATTATTATTATTAGTAGTAGTAGTAGTAGTAGTAGTAATAGCAAGTTTGAGATGGCTCCATTCACACCAAAAGATAAAAACAACAAAAAATGAACAATAATGTGATACCAGAAGCAATTCAGAGCAATATATCACTTACTTGAGGTTCAATGTACCACTTGTCTTGTCTTATGCAGTTTTTTAATCCTTCAAACTTGTAGGCTGAATACACGGTGATCTTGTTGTACGTGTCATAAAATGTGGCATAACAAACATTATTATTTAGAGTTTGGCAGATCTCCCTGTATTGTGCTCCAGAAAATCTCGTTGGTGATTTTCCATTTGCAAAAAATTGACCACATTCACTCTCAAAATTCTGCACAACTTTGGCTGAACCACCCGAGAGAAGCGACAGCATCAGCACATGAAGAAGCAGCATCATGATGAAGAGGATGAGATGATGAATTATCAACCACATGCGACTTTTTTATTTTTTGTAATTGCGAAAACAGCTTATATTAATATGTGTTAGATTTATATTATAATATTAAAATTATTCAAATATTTGTTTTTATAATATAGAAATAACAAATAAACACTTACCAAAATTTCAAAGTCAGAGATCCCACTATTAACCTATTCAAGCAACGATGATGTGAGAATGTAAGAAACTGTTATGATATATTTCATGTAGTAAGTAAACATCTACTATTGATTACTCAACAAATAATAAAGAATAAAATGTAAAAGGCCAAAGTCAGCTCTAAAAATACTGCAATACATACCGACACCAAAGGCAAGGAAACACTGGTGTTGTAGTGAGATGGGTGGGTATTTCTAACCTGCTGCTCTGTCATTCAACAAAAAACACTTATAAAACACTTATATACACAAACTTGATCCACCATATATCTCCCTATGGCTACAGTACATATTTAAACTAATTTTCTTAAGTCCACTTAACGAGTTTGTTTGATTTTGGAAAAAAAAAGTTTAACGTAAACAATATATGACACTTGTTACAGGACATATAGTAATATAGATCCTGTTTACTGAGGAAAAGAATTATCTTAAGGTGCTTTCCAAGCTTAAGTTTTGACAGCATATAGTGCCTAAGTAAACTCTTCCTGTTCTTCCTGTATCACTTCTTCTTGGTTGAAATTGTGCCAAAATGTGTTTTGCACTCCAGTAAGATCTCACAAGTAGCCTACTAGTAATTAGGAGTGAATACAAACAAATGCAGCGAGTGTTTAACATTTCTCTCCATTGTGTGTTGTTGTAGTTTTCTGTTACCAGGAAAATCAACATTCAGGTTTTTTAGGGTAAAACATACTTAATGTACTTTATAAATAATAAGTTGTTAGGTGCAGTGCATCTATTTTGTTCATGTTGAATTGCAAAACACTTTTGCTGTTATTGAGGTGGGTGTGAGTATGGTTAGGGGTAGAGGTATAGGGTCAACAGTGTAATTATTGATGTCACTACAGAAATTAAATACAGATGTAATTACAGGATGGTATTTTCAAATATAAATACAATGTAATAGCGTGTATGTACACAATAAATGCACCATAACAAATAGGGCTGTCACTAATGATTATTTTGGTCAATTACTCGGACAGTTAATCAAGTAATTGGGTAATTATAATTAATTTTTTGTAGTAATGACATGAACAATAGCCTTTAAACTGACTTAAAATACATATATTGAAATGAGACAATAATAATGTATATAATGTATTATAAACAATAGAGCCAATGTACATTAAGCGTTATAACAAATGCCTACAGAGGGCGCCAATGGCCAGACGATTGTTTTTACACTTCACTGCATTAATTTGCTTAATATTGACTCAGCAACATTTAATTCAAATGTCCACTTAATCTTTAATATTTGGCCATTTCGTTATGTTAGAAAAGCTACAGCCACTGTAATTTCTTGAATGTGTGAACATCAAAACGTGTAAACTCAGAGTGAGGGTTTGAACTTTTATTTTGAAATCGCGATGGGTAATCACAAAGTTACAGACATACTCTCCTGTGTTTGCGTAGTTTTATAAATGATTCACCTTACAAATCTGATGAAATAGGGCATGTTGCGTTCCCAGATGAACGTTATAATAAACCCAAACTCACAGCAACATGCAGAGACGGAATTTGAGAGGCTTCAGTTCACACATGTAAACGATAACAGTTTGTGCAGCAGCATTTACTGTGAAGGAAGCTGCTCTGAGACTTTGTTTGTGAATTGATTTTTAAACGGGTTTAACGCGTGGAATGCGCCACTTCCTGTATTTTGCCGATTACTCGACACAGGCAAAATGCAATCGAGGATTTTTTTCAAACTTTGGGTAAACTGACATTCAATCTGTTGCAGAATTGTGGCCATAGTGAAAATGTACACAACATTACCTAAAAACTAATGGATGTCTGTTCAATAAAGAGGTTGAAGGCCAGAAAAAAAGAAAAATCAATCTTTATTCCATATTAGTGTAACATGATGGACTTCATATATGCACATTATAATTGCTTTGATTATTCATTACAGACAAACATCTAAGAATCACAAACAAACAAAAAAACAACAGTTATTTTCAAAGTGTTTTTTTTTTTACATTTTGAAAATTGATTTCATTTTCGGTTTAATTGATTTTATTCTTAATCTGCTTATTCTTTTTTTCTTTGCTTGGGGTTACACAGAGCTTAAAACAAGTTAAATGATGTGACTTTATAAAACGCTGCCAAGTCTTTCTCTAAATCATTCACATTTTTTTCGTTGGGACGAATGTTCTCATTCTTTCCAATAAACCCACTTGAGTTCTGACATTTGTTATTGTTGTCTAAGCAGCAGTATGCTGTCCAGAAATGACTAGGCACGTTCACTCTATTCTTTATTTTATCAGTACCTGGTACCACCCCTGTCACAATGTAAACAGAATACTTTTTGGGTAGACATTGACTGGACAGATTAGTTGCAATTTCTTTTTCTAGTACCCTCCACTGACCTCGATTAAAAGAGGGGTTTTGTGGAGCAGCATTGGTGAGAGTGAAGGTGGCATTAGCACAGTTCTGTGACTGTGCCTGGTAGACTGGTGCCAGATGACCTTTGTCGAAACCAGAGTTCTTGTAGTCTCCATTGAGAGCTTGATTGTCTCCAAGTCCTTGTATTTTCACATCGTTCTCACATTTCATGTCTGGTGATCCAGTTTTGTTGTCAAGCTGCATGAATCAATTGAAAATGTGAGCTTAAGAACAGTTGTTAGTCATGTACTACGGATGTACTACACATATATGTGACCCCAGACAACAAAACCCTTAGTCTTATAGCATGGGTATAGACCTCTCTCCTGAGTAAACGATGTGCCATTACGAATTCTAACTTCTGATTGGATGCTCTTCTGTTCCGGTCTCCATAGGAACTCATTCAAATAGCGCCCATCTGTTTTTAATGTAGCTAACGTCGGAAGCTTTGTGTCATCTACACACTCTTTAAACTTTGAGGAGTGAGGCACAGATCAGAATTTTCGCTAATTTGACTAGAAACGCTGGATACCGGAAATGCAAAGCATCCTTCCGGGTAAGAGTCAGGCGTGACTTCCTCATTCAGGAAAAACGTCTATATTTGCAGCAATAGCCAAAAATAAATAGTAAATGTTCCATGAAGATATTTTGTAAATTTACAATTTATTTTATTTTCTCAATATTTTAAATTTTTGCACTCTCATATTCTAGTTTTTCAAATAGTTGTATTTCGGACAAATATTGTCCTATCCTAACAAACCATACATCAATTGAAAGCTTACTGATTCAACTTTCATATGAAGTATAAATCTCAGTTTCTCAAAAAATGGACCCTTATGACTGGTTTTGTGGTCCAGGGTCACATATTAGCAATCTCTCTTTTATTTTAGGATCATTTATGTAATTTAGTACCCTCACATTTCTTTAGATTTTTAAAGCTGTTTGACACATTATTTGGTGTTTATACAGAATAATCTTGACAGTGAATGACAGTGTAAAAGAGGTTATCAAAGGAAGTTGCACAAATATTTTACTCACTTGAGGTTCAATGTACCATTTGCTTAGTCTTGTGCAGTTCATTAGCCCTTCAAACTTGTAAGATGAGTACACAGGGATCTTGTTGTTGGTGTCGTAGAATGTGGCATAATAATCAAAATTATCTAAAGTTTGGCAGATCTGCTTATATTGTGATCCAGGAAGTTTTGTTGGTGATTTTCCTTTTGCAAAAAATTTACCACATGCAGTCTCAAAATTCTGCACAACTTTGGCTGAACCGTCGGAGAGAAGCAACAGCATCAGCACATGAAGAAGCAGCATCATGATGAAGAGATGATGGATTATCAAGTTCTCTGCAGGAATAACAACCACACGTGATTGTTTTTACAACTAAACATCTTACATTGTGTAATAGGTAATTACATGATCTAGCTATAAAGATCAAGCTATAAACTTCTATAATAATATATACAATTATGGCTTTAAATGATCCTTTAGGAGATATTCTCCGCCTAAATTGATGTGTGATTAATTTGTGATAAAACTAATCGGCACATCGGGTAGGCTAATTAATTTGAGAAAAAATGGATTACTTCACAGCCCTAAATAAAATGTAAAAACCCAAAAACAGCTCTAAAAAATAGCCTAGTCCATACTAAAGGCATAAAAAAGTATAAAACATGTCAGTATAAAAAGTATATGTGATTTAGATATAGCTATATTGTATTTATACTGTTGACTTTACGTATTCCCCCATAAAGAAGAACTTGTCTTGACAGATAAACAGACAAACAAACTATTTTTGTCCAAAGAGAGAGAGAGAAACATTATTTGAACACGCATTTAAATTTTTGTTAAAGCCCGATTGTGGGCAAATGTTTGATTATAATCCATTGTAGCTGACACTCGCATATACTGGTTTGGTTCTAATGTGTTATCCAACTGCTATTACAAAAATTTGGTTGGATTTAAGGACAGAATTAACTAGTTATATTAGTTAGTTACATAACTACGTACATTTGACAAATTACACAAATATCAGTTGCTGGATTACGTGTAGTTGTGTGTAAAGTGATAGCAAAAATGAAGATCACATCGCACAGGTTTAACAAATGAAATAACTCAATAAAATAAAAAATATAACTTATAGTATAAAAATAACTTAAAATAGCATAAGTATAACAAGTGGAATTTAAGATGCATCTAAAGAACTGTTACTCACCACTAATAGCTGTTCTTTACAAGAAGCTTGTTTTCACCCGTCCTCTTATAATTTCACTCCCCTTGCTCATGTTTATATACTCTCTCAATTTAGTGAAATGCGCTGTCTCAACAATTTCATTTTTGTAATTCAGCTAAAATACATTGGAACTAAAAATGATTTCTTCATACTTCTCTTTCATTTTTTTTATTTAATTTTTGCTTGCCATGGATTCTTGAGAAATGTGACAAAACAGTGAAATATTGAAAAAATAAAGCATTTTACTCAGACAAATGAAACTACATTTTTGTATCTTACATGTACTAAGCTACTGATGCTTTGATTCAACCTCCCAACTTTTGTCTTTTTGAGCAAAATGTGCTTATTCCCTTGGCATCACTTATTTGCAAAAAAACCCCAAAAAAACACTTACTCTCTTTAACTTGGCCACTGAAAAGGTTGGAGCTCTTAATTTTGCTTTGTCAGCTGAGGCATTTCAAAGGTAATTTCAAATAATCATTTCAGAGTAATTAAACTTTTTTTCATTTTATTTTCATTCATGTTTCTGTGAAAAATGTTTCTGTTTTATTTTTTTCCGTTTTTTGTTTTCAGTCCCTAAAACAGTGCAAGCAGCTTCTCTGTAATTAAAAAGAGGAAGAAGGAAGGGGGGAAAAAAGAAAAGAAATGCTGAACAGTACTTAGGCTTCCTTTTTTAAACTCTTTGTATCATATTTTGGTGTTGGTTGGTTGGTGTTACATTGATTACAGTGAAAATACATTAATTTTGCATTAAACTCACATTGACTGAGTCAACATGTGTCTGACAATTTGTTTTTTCCAAAGGAATTTTTGGTAATAATGTAACTTTATGATCTTATAATGATATCAAAGTTTGAGTAAATCAAGACTGAATCTGTGTCAGAGTTGTAGCTTAGAAGTTAGAGTTAGAGTCCAATTGATGTCTGTCCAAAAAAGAGGCAAAAAATGTTTTCAATCAAAAGAGAGACAGAAGGAAAGAAAAGAAATAAAGAATCTTTATTTCATATTAGTGTAATATATTATGCACTCCATTTAAACATGTTTCAATTATTGATTACAGCCAAAGAATTGAATTATAGAATTACACATAAAACTGGAGGATTTCACAGTCATGTTAGTACACCTCTTCAAAGCATGAGCAGGATTTTCTTCATGATTCCACTAACAATTATAATAATTCAATCAAAAGTAACAATAACAACAAAGAGGACATTTGATAAAGTTTCTCTTTCAGACAAAAGCTCACTGGTGCTTTATTTTGAAAGAGCTTATTTTCATTTTCTGAAGTTTTGTTTCTTCGCTGGGGGATCTGTAACTCTATCAAACAACTCAAATGAAGTAACATTATAAAGTTTTGCCAACTCTGGCTTTAAATCATTCACATTTTTTTCATCGGGACGAATGTTCTCATTCTTTCCAATAAACCCACTTGAGATCTGACATTTGTTATTGTTGTCTAAGCAGCAGTATGCTGTCCAGAAATGACTAGGCACCGTCACTCTATTCTTTATTTTATCAGTACCTGGTACCACCCCTGTCACAATGTAAACAAATACTTCTTTGGTAGACATCGATCAGACAGATTAGTTGCAATTTCTTTTTCTAGTACCTTCCACTGACCTCGGTTAAAAGAGTGATTTTGTGGAGCAGCATTGGTGAGAGTGAAGGTGGCATTAGCACAGTTCTGTGACTGTGCCTGGTAGACTGGTGCCAGATGACCTTTGTCGAAACCAGA
>JAHKKF010471573.1:0-25902 GCA_019740295.1 Labeo calbasu
AAAAAAAAAAAAAAAAATTAGTTATGCTGTTGATTAGCTACATTAGATTTTGGTTTTTGTGCCTCTTCGTGGAGTTAGATGTAGAAAGAGCATAAAACTTCATCACTATTTGCTGTTACAGATTTGTAAATATATTTAAATCAGCTAACATCCTGTCAAAAGCTTGCCCCCATGACAGGGAGCTTATGCTAATTTTGACCTTTTACTGTGTGTTTTATAAACTTCTGCTAAGGTTTTCCTGTAGGATGCACTACATTGCAACCAAAGGAAGTAGAAACAATAAAACCAGTGAAAAGATGGCAAGGAGGTCAAACAAAAGAGAAAACGCAGCCCTTGCTGAACATCCCTGGTGCGTGGATGTCTAAAAACAATTTCAATGGGATTTGAAATTTTGTAAAGTAGATCTACATTCTTAAAAATATAAAGTTCCAAATGGGTGATTTCACTGTGATGCCACAGAAGAACAATTTTTTAGAACACCAAAGAACCTATTTGTGCAATGGAAAGGTTCCACTGATGTTAAAGGTTCTTCATGAAACCATCAATGCCAATAAAGAACCTTTATTTTTTTATTGCAGAATTCAATCGGTACCAGAACTACTACCATTTTTGCATACTTGCTATGAGGTTGCAAAGATATTCTTAGTGTTTTTCAATATTTTGCTATGTGTCTGGTAGTGAAGAGCTCAATCCCTCCTGCAGTGCAAGTCTAAGGTTTCCACCATCTTCCAGGTGAAAATGGTAATTTTGCTCACTTTGAAAAATAATAGCACACCTTTCCTTAACAAGCCACACCAAGCACAAGTGATGCAGAAATACCATACCCTACTGGTTTGCCATGGAGATGGAAAAATCACACAAGAAAGAGAGGAAATGCTTTCTGATGTAATACTGCACAAGCACATATGCGTCTTCTCTATGGGATAAAACCAAACAGATTTCTTCCCAAGCTAGACATCATTAGTCATCACTGCTGGCACATCACACTGAGGTAAATGAGCCTTTACTATCCCTCATTTACAAAACTTTCTGATCCCATATGTTGTGCAAATGACTCTTCAGCATGTTCAAATCCAAAAACATGTGAGAAATATTAGCACTTGCAGGATTTTGATTTCTTTCTTTTGTCTGGAAGATCTGTGCATTCTCAGGGGTCAGCGTCTACAGTCAGTCATGGGAATGATTCAGTACTGCTGACGAGGAAGCACGCAGATTTATGGATGGGAAACTCGTACTTCAGGAACACAGAGTAGATGTACTGTACACCAAAAGAACAAAATACAGCACAGAAATACTGCAAGTTGCACAATGGGATTTTTGGGTATTACGAAAGTTATACAGACAGGGTAATAATATTTAAATATAGATTTTAAGATTCATACTGAAGGATGCTGTACTTTATTATCTATGGGTCAGACACATTACTGACCAAAAGATCTTTAAGCATTAACAAAAATAAGTGCAAACATGTAAGCATATACAGATCTACATGCACTTTTAAAGCAAATCTTCAACAAACAGAAATCTAATCCATAAAGTTATTTCAGGATGAACTATTCTTTTAAACAGACACATACAGTCATGGCCAAAAAGATCGGCACCCTTGCAATTCTGTCAGAAAGTGCAACCCTTCTCTCAGAAAATTGTTGCAGTTGCAAATATTTTGGTACTTACATGTTTTTTTTTTTTTTGTTTGCATTGGAACAACACACACAAAAAAAAAAAAAAACCAGAACACAAACCCAAAAAATGCAATGGACAAAATTAGTGGCACCCTTAACTTAAAAATAACTGAAATCAATCGCTTCTTGTAACCATGAATGCGTTTCTTACATCTCTTTACTGGAATTTTGAAGGATGCCTTCTCCCAACTGCTGTTTTGAGATCTCTCCACAGGTGTTCTATGGGATTCAGATCTGGACTCTGAAAATGCTGAACATTTCAGAACTCTCCAGCACTTGTTTGTAACCATTTCTGAGTACTTTTTGAAGTGTGTTTGGTCATTGTCCTGCTGGAAGACCCATGACCTCTGGTGGAGACGCAGCTTTCTGACACTGGTCACTATACATCGTGCCCCAAAATTCTTTGGTAATCATCAGATTTCATGATACCGTTCACACAGTCAAGGCATCCAGTGCCAGAAGCAGCAAAGCAATCCCAAAACATCTTTGAACCTCCACCATGTCTGACTGTACGGACTATGTTCTTTTCTTTGAAGGCCTCATTTCTTTTTCTGTAAACAGTGCCATGATGTCCTTTACCAAAAAGTTCTTGTCTCATCTGTCGACAGTATGTTCTCCCCAGAAGGATTGTGGTTTTGTCACTTAAGTTTTATCAAAATCTAGTCTTGCTTTTTTATGCTATTGTGTCAGCAGTGGTCTCCTACCATAGCGCCCCTTTTCATTCAGATGGCGTCAAATAGTGTGAGCTGACACTGTTGTACCCTGTGTCTGCAGATCAGCTTGAATTAGTTTGGAAGTTAATCAGGGTTCTTTATCCACCATTCAAACAATCCTTTGTTGTAATTTTTCCATTAATTTTGCTCTTCCATCCACATCAAGCGAGTTTAGCTACAATGCCGTGGGCTGTGAACCTCTTGATGATACTGCGTGCAGTGGACACAGGAACATTAAGATCTCTGGAGATGGACTTGTAGCCTTGAGATTGTCCATGGTTTTTCATATTTTTTTCTCTCAGACAACTCTTTACACGTCTTTCTTTTCTGCTCAGTGTGACACACAACACCTACCTTTCTCCATTTTAACTGTTTGCAAGTTAATTACAGGAGCGCCACATGCTTGAAAAGCAATTATTTCTTACAATTTTGACAAGGTGCCAGTAATTTTGTCCAGTCCATTTTTGAGTTCTCTGTGAAATTTCATCAAGTTTAACTTTTCTTCTCTGTTTTTTGTGCAGTGCAAACAAAAACAAAAAGCACATGAATACCAAAACATTTGCAACTGGAACAATTTTCTGAGAGAAGTGTTGCATTTTCTGACAGAAGTGCAAGGGTGCCGATATTTTTGGCCATGACTGTATGTGCTAACATAAATTAATCCATGCACAAAGCATTTATTTCTTTCACATTCTTTGTACCACACTCATTTTCCAAACGTTGACAATTAACTTGTAAATGTAGATGCTTTTAAAGATGTCTTTTAAAGGAGACCTATTATGCCCCTTTTTTCAATATGTAATATAAGTAGCAGGTGTCCCCAGAACGTGAAATTTCAGCTCAGAATACCCCAAAGATCATTTATTATATCATTTTGAAAACGCCTATTTTGGGTGAAAGCAGAAATGCACTGTTTTCATGCAGGTCTCTTTAAATGCAAATGAGCTGCTGCTCCCTGCCCTCTTTTTCAGAATAGGGCTGTGCTTTTACAGCTCATACATCAGATATTCTGCCAGAAAACACACAGCATATGAGTACTAAATCAAACATGAGTACTTTCATGTCTTATTGCGCTTAAACTGTCAAATACACACAAGTTTGTTAAAAACATTCATGAGTTAAAAAACAGTCAGTTATGTCTGTGAAGGTAAACAGCTGGGAAAGAAATTGCACGTATATATTAAATTTGTGTGGCAGCAGCGTAATATACAGTAAATAAAGAAAAAAAAACACTGCTCTCTGGTCTCCTCTGAGGCTGGGACTCTAAATAGTGTTCTGTGCTCGTCTGTACAGCCAACGATAAAACAGTTAGCATGCTTTGCTCAAACTTTTGCCATGGCGTTAGAATTGGGAAAACCGTTGTCGCTTGCGAAACAAAAAGATGCCGTGGTTGAAAACATGCAGATTAAAGGAGAAGTCCACTTCCAGAACAACAATTTACATATAATGTACACACCCTCTTGTCATCCAAGATGTTCATGTCTTTCTTTCTTCAGTTGTAAAGAAATTGTTTTTTGAGGAAAATATTTCAGCATTTTTCTCCATAAAATGGACTGCTATTTTGCCCCGAGTTTGAACTTACAAAAGGCAGTTTAAATGCGGCTTTAAGCGATCCCAAATGTGGTTGTAAACGATCCCAGCCGAGGAAGAAGGGTCTTATCTAGTGAAACGATCGGTTATTTTTATTTAAAAAACAATACAATTTAAATACTTTTTAATCTCAAATGCTCGTCTTGTCTTGCTCTCCCTGAACTCTGTGTATTCTGGCTCAAGACAGTTAGGGTATGTCAAAAAACTCCAATCATATTTTCTCCCTCAACTTCAAAATCATTTTCAAACTCAATTTCAAAATCATCCTACATAGCTGCAGAAGTTGTGACCCAGTCTTTGCAAAGTGAACATGCAAAGAAGATCAAACACCCACAACAAAAAAGGTAAAACAGCGATATAGGATGATTTTGAAGTTGAGGGAGAACATGAGATGGGAGTTTTCTGACATACCCTAACTGTCATGAACCGGAAAAAAACAGAGGTCGGGAAGAGCAAGACAAGACGAGCATTTGACATTAAGTATATAAATTGTATTATTTTTATGAAAATAACCGTTGTTTCGTTAGATAAGACCCTTCTTCCTCAGCTGGGATCGTTTACAACCGCATTTAAGGTCATCTGAAGCTGCATTTAAACTGCATTTTGGAAGTTCAAACTTGGGGCACCATACCAGTCCATATATGGAGAAAAATGCTGAAATATTTTCCTCAAAAAACAATTTCTTTACGACATAAACATCTCGGATGACAAGGGGGTGAGTACATTATCTGTAAATTGTTGTTCTGGAAGTGGACTTCTTTAAGGGACGGCAATATTATAATAAGATACTCTTACTATGTCACGGATAGTTTTTTTTTTCCAGATTACCAAAGATGACCAAAAAGATTGGTAAGATTACCAAAAAAAGTTTACTGGGTTGTTTTGTTCTTTTTCAAATTTTCATGACATGTCACCTTTAAACTACAAAGGTCAAGAAAGAAAGCACAGAATTAATACATTTTTTAAAAAATCCTGAGTCTGCCAAATTTTCTTCCTTAAAGATTCCTCACATTTTATTATTCTATTTTCCATCCAAATTTACCCCTTCATACTCACGTTTCAGAGATATATTCACCTTCATTTTTTGCTTAGAACCTGAGACAACTACTGTAATAACCCTTGTGGTAATAATGGCTTTGCTGATTATAATAATGATTTGTTTTGTGTTGATAAAGCGATTTAGAGATCAAGATGAGATAACTGACATTTCATTTTGCTTTAGGAGCATCATTAATCAAACACCACCGCTTTTCTCTGCCTGCTGATTAGAATCCCGTTTCCAGAGCATGATTTCATGGAGCATCAGAGAGGCTTTTGAAAAACAAACATGCTGCTTAAATCCTTATTGTTCAAGCTGCCTACAAAGGGCTCTGACAGTTGCGCAAACACCTTATGACACTGAAAATCCAAACTGGGAAACTACACCTACACACCAGCCAATTGTTTCGCAGAAACAATACCGGAGATTCAGGATATTAAGGCTGCCATTGAAAAACAACAGCGTATAATGCAAAACAGTAACCAAATATGGTGTGACATCACGGTTTTGGATGTTGTAAAGGTTTATTTAGCAAGTACATCATTAAGGAAGATATCGCAAAACTCTTTAAATTAGCTTTGAATGCTATAGAGTATGGCCTAGCATATAGAAAAAGAAAAAAAACTAAGAAAAAAACAAATGAGCTACACATCTGACTCCTCATATACTGCAGCATCTCTTTTTCCCAGCATGACCACCACTGACCTCCTGTGGGCATGACTACTAGACACAAAACCACCATCCAGCTCTCCCTGTACACTAGTACTTTAATAACACTTTCACTTTCAACAAGGTTAATGTGGCGTTAACATGACTATGGATGAGAAAAGCAACAGAACCTAAACTAAAAACATTTAGCAAAAATAGTTTTTTTTAGGCTCTATCATTCCACTGATGCAAGTGGTCTGGAAAATGGAATGTGAAAAAAAAGCTGACTAGCAAATTGTATATTTCTCTGTTAAGTGCTCTATACTGCAAAAGCATCATATAATTTACTCTCCCACCTAGATGAAAAACTGAATCCTTTTTGCATTCTACCCATACCTGTTCACAGCTCAGAGTGATCTCTAAACCCCTTAGCATAAAAATAAAAGATGACTCATCCTCACCTCTTGTGCTAGTGTTAAAAATAGCAAGTCAACATCAGTAGATGAATTGAACTTTTGAGAAGCCTTTATATAAGCAGAAAGACCGAAATAGCTATAGAAATGTACTGTAATTTAGAGGGTCATAGATATGTCTATGGAAAGGTAGGATCAGTCAATGAATTTAGAAAAATGGCATCTGAATAACCTGCAAAAATGAAGTTGAATGTTTTCAGCTTTACACAACCAAATCAGATTATTTGTATTTATTCGCTACTTGCCATCAAAAGCCAAAAGTAATAATTTGCACATTTGTTCAGCCTGATAAAGCATTTGCTGCAGCCAGATTGAGACATTAAATCTTATTAGTATTCTCATGATGACGTGCAGCTGGTGACTAAGTGTGAGGAGAGAAGGAGCATGTGTGAGATTTCACAAGGAAAGTAAAATAATGAGACAATCCCAAAAAAAAAAAAAAAAAAAAAAACCTTCTGCTGCTTCTTTGTAATTGATATTTCTAACAAGAATATTAGAATTCTGAAAATTAAATTATGTATTAGGTCTTTACAAAATAATTTTTTCACCTGCCTGCTTTTCATTTTTGTGTATTATTACATTTTGTGTTCTATTTATTTCTATAAAATAATGGAGAATTAGTTGGTAAAAATATGTGGCAAACCTTTTATATAATTCTTATTCTTAGCCTCTTTAAAACAAAATTAAATAAATAATGAATCATAAGAAAACATCTACATATGGATGATAATTTTGATGAGTCACACATTGATACATAAGTTACCTCTCCAGCAAGCAATCTAAATTGAGTGGGTGTTTTTATTTCATTTCTTTTTTACCTTCTGTCCTTCTCTTTTTCAGGGGAGCTAATTAGCAACTGAACTAAAGTTTTACCAGTTCTTTGCATGAGGTTAGTGCACATGTTTTTCCATATAAAGAATTTCCAGTCTTATTTGTTATAGTTTTGTTAAACCTTACGATATATAATGTTTTCAACTCTTTCTCTAGATGTAAAAGACATTCGCTTGCTAAAAGAGTTTAATGTAGTATTTCATTTTCCTCAGATGCTCAGATCTGGTGCCAACCTGTTTCTTATGCAAAATCATTATCAAATAAGTGTATGCAGATTAAAACATTATATGCAACTCATAGAGGAACATGGATAAAGGATGATGATCTCATCTCATATTTTCAGTTGAAAAACTACTACTATATTCAACGAGTGTTAGCAATTTACATTCCCCTAAAATCTACACATTGGAATAATGTAAATGAAGCACTTTAGCAGTTTTTTTTTTTTTTTTAACAGTGATCATCGATCACGTTAAAAACACGTCAGCAGCTTTGGGCTAACATTGATCTGCAATACATACTGCTAAGTGATGGCACATTTGTATGACAGATATTCCTTCATACAGTCATTATGCATGTCAGCAAATAAACAGACAATGCTGGATTTTATACAATCCAGCTCTAAAGCAATACAAAACCTTTGGGCTCATCCGGGTAACATCATCAACACTAACACAAGATTTATCGAAACTAGCAATCATTTACCAATCAAAAACACCTTTACAACAGGAATAATGTGCATTGCTGATATCATTAAAATTAGATTTTTATGCAAGCATATTTCTAAATATTCTCACTACATTATGATCTTCACAAATACAAAGACTTCACTTATTCCAAGTCATAATGGCAGCTGAATAGTGTAGTCTCAAAAGAGAGCATGTATTGTATTACTGTAAATGATCTGTAAATGATCTCAAACTAGCTAATGAAAGAACAAATCTCAATTTGAATCTGAAACACCAGAATAAAGCATAATTCCAATTAGAGCTGGGCGACAAATCGATAACGATAATTATCACACGATATGGATTTCCTCGATAAACGATAACAAAAGTTCGATAAATGTTCGATATAATGTTTATGCGGCAAAGGCGCCACTCGGACCATTTATCCGCTTGGATCAATGTTCAAACGGCGCCATGGTGCGAACTTGCTAGAAGCAGATGGTTCACTTGCAGATGCTGAGTTTCGGTCACTAAACAGTGCCAGTGTGAAGCACTTGAATTCAGTGAAGAACACAAATGACTCTGTTTACAGCCAGATGAAACAGCCCTGACAAACAGGAGAAACACTGTGCGCAAAGATACAGTCAGAAGGCTTTTTAATCTGCAAATCGCTGTCATTTACTATAGATTTAGTATAGTAGCACTAACTGCACAGTGGTCAGAAATGTGGGGATATTTGTGTTGAATTTTATTATACTATTAATGTAGACGTATTAAATGTATTGAAGGAGTAGTAATGGAATATAATTACAGAATTTTTTGTGATTAAGCTATAGCGTTTATGCATATATACTAAATATATTTAGACTACTGTTTTTCATACAAATACCTAGGAACCATATTACATTTTCACCATGGTATTGAGGTGATATAATTGTGTTTTTATGTTATTATGATCTATGGATGATACTATAGAAGAGCAATGGTTAATTAAAAAACAAACAAACAAACAAACAAAATTATAAAAAAATAATTAAATTTCACCATATAAAAAATGAGGTTGCTACAAAGCATGCAAAACTAAAAAATATTTTTTTATTAAGATATTTATATTTAGGAAAAATGACTGGAAAAAGTGTGAAGAATTTAAAAAAAACATAAAGTGTTTGTCATGTTCTGACCATAAAGAATATTTTAAAGCCACTTTTAACTGTCTGGTTTTTGCAACTTTCACATTGTAGCAGAAATCTGCCTTTAGACCTTAAAGAAATAAAAATGCGACATTTATCGTGATATTATGATATAGACTGATATGAAAAAAAATTATCGTGATGATTTTTTTGCCACATCGCCCAGCCCTAATTTCAATTTCAAGACACACCAGATTACAATGAGTATTATAAAAAGCTGCTTTGCCTTTTAATTGTCAGGGTTTGGACTCTGTGTTCCGTGTTTTCTCCCCAGCCTTAGTTCCTGTATGACCATATTTGGTTTTCCTGTTCCTGTTCCCATTGTGTCCTAATTGATTTCCAAGTGTGTCTCATCTTCCCCTCCCCATTAAGTTGTATACTTAAAGAGTGTTTTGTTCAGAGTTTCTTGGTCCACAGTTAAATATCTTTTGTTACCTGTTCCTCTATGCCTCCTGAGTTTTAGTTTGTTTCATTGGTGTAGTTTCATTAAAGACTGTCTTTATTATTCTACGTCCTGCTGAACGGTCCTGTATTACCCTAATTTCCCCCAAGAAAAATTTGGTTCCCCAAGCTCTCTGATCCGCCATGGTCCCCCGAGCTCCCTGATCCACCATGGCCTCATGAACTGTCTGCTCCGCTATGGCCCCCTGAGCTCCCTGACCCACCCTGGGGGCCTTTCATATCTCCCTCGGGTTCCAACCTCCATATATCCATTGGTGGATATGTTACGACGCGGGATGCGCCTTCCGGAAGGGGGGAGTAGTTCCCCCAGCCTTAGTTCCTGTATGGCCATATTTGGTTTTCCTGTTCCTGTTTCTATTTAGTCCTAA
The DNA here is from genome assembly GCA_019740295.1 of Labeo calbasu. Taxonomy (NCBI): domain Eukaryota; kingdom Metazoa; phylum Chordata; class Actinopteri; order Cypriniformes; family Cyprinidae; genus Labeo; species Labeo calbasu. The sequence continues at coordinate 9,665 of JAHKKF010471573.1, forward strand.
TTGATTCCCAGGTCTGTCTCATCCCCAAACATCCCCGTTTTGTTCAGAGTTTCTTGGTCTGCTGCTAAATGTCTTTTGTTGCCTGTTCCTCTGTGCCTCCTGAGTTTTAGTTTGTTTCATTGGTGTAGTTTCATTAAAGACTGTCTTTATTATTCTACGTCTATACGTCTCTTCACTCCAACGCACCGTGACATTAATCTTGTTATTTTGTCATGCACAAAGGGTGAAAAGTTCAAATACTGTCCAGATGGCAAACTGAAAGGGATTTTACTTAATAAGACAACATAATTAGATTTGACCTAATCAAACTGCCATTTAAAACCAATCCTGCTTCTGTTAGCTCTAGTGCTCTGATGCGATATGGATGCAACTCATTGTGTTTTCTAAGAGCCATAACCTACCAATAAAATGCCATTAATGGGATCTATAATTTTACTAAGCTGTGTGGTAAACAAGACAAAATTAGATCTTTTGTTAAACATACTTCCATGAAAACAGCATAAACAAGAAGTATAATGAACAAAAAGGCACAGCCAAAACACACACACACACACTAGGTTTTCGACTTGCTGTGTACTAGCTCAGCCTTGTTCCCCTAAACATCCACCCCAGTGACATTACATACAGTACACTATGCCATTTCCCATGACCAAATGTCCCAGAAAGGTCTCATAAATCAACCTTACCAGCACGATATGACTCATGACACATTATTAATCAAGTTAAACAAGAATCTGATGGATTTATAAATATGTTGTTCCTTTCCAACACAGTAGCTGTTAAACACCAAGTCCATGAGCTTTAAAGGGCAAGCAATCAGAGTCATATCATGCTGGCATCATCTGCGAGTTGAAATCAGAGAGGAAAGTATAATTTCCTCCTTTTTGTCCATACAGGATTTCTCTAATGGGGTTCTGTCACTTTCCATTGTGTAGTGAAAGAACAAAACAATGTGGTTGAGTCTTTAATTAATGGTCTCAAAGGTTGGTCAGTATGTTTAGGGTTTAAACAAAACATAGCGATTTAAAAAGTGAAATATAACACTATTGCTCTATACTTGACAGATAATTAAAAAAAATCATTCTACAATTCACAAGTGGGGTCAGTAAGATTTTCTAAAACAAGCGTTTCATGTTACATTGAAACAATAATATTCTAAAATATTTTTTAAATAATCTAAAAGAAATGTTTAATATTTTAATATATCTTAAAATGTAATTTATTCCCGTAATGCAATGCTGAATTTTCAGCATTACTTGAGTCTTCAGTGTCACATGACCCTCCAGAATTCATTCTAATATGCTGTCTAAGTACGCCATGTTGTTATTATACAGTGGAATGTGAAGTTTTCCAGCATATTTGAACCCTCATCAGCAGTGAATGTATGATTTTGAGATCCATTTTTTCACACTGAAGACATTTGAGGGACTCAGCTTTTAAAAAAGGTTCAAACGTTCACTGATGCTCCAGAAGGAAGACTGTTAGACAATGCAAAAGAGCCAGGGGTGAAAACTTCTGAACAGGATGAAGATGTCCAAATATTTCTTATTTTGTTGGATTTTTCTCTCCTCATTCAAGTTTCCCAGAAGACAAATTAAGTACAATTTACCTTGATCTTTAAATTCAAAAAGTTTTCACCCCTAGCTCTTAATCCATCGTTTTGCAAGTGTCCTCAGTGTGGAAAATGGATCTCAAAATCATAGTCACTGCTGGAAAGGGTTCAAATATGCAAAATATGCTGGAAAAATGAAGAATCTGCAGGACCTGGAGGATTTTTCTGAAGCACAGTGCTCAGTTTAACAAAAAAACACTCATAGATCATCAAGGTAACCACACACAGTATTAAGAACCAAGGGTTCCAAAGGGGGTTATTTTAATAAATTCAGCTATTTTTTTCTTCTCGTGGACTTTATGTAAACATCTTTTATGTAAAATATCTTACTCATGACAGTACTACATAAAAAAATAAAATATATTTTGTTTGACCTCTTTTATTTTGTTAAAATTCACATTTTCACAGAATCGCAAGGGGTTCCCAAACTTTCGCATGCCGCTGTAAAGGTCCTTGCACAGTTCTAAATTTTTGTATGCGATTTTTGATTTTTTTCATATTCGTCATCATATTCATCATCCTTTGCAAATTTTTTTATGATTAATGAAAGTTTCAGAGGCAGTGTATAAACGCGACTGACACAACGTGAGGTTGTATGTATTTTTTAACGTGCGAAAAGTTCTGACTTAGTGTGCAATGACCTTAAGTCTTATTATTATTTATTGCTGCAAACAGTTTCTTATTATCCTTGTGGGAAAAAAGTCATTCTTGATCTTCAGACTTCAAACTTTTAAACGGTAGTGTGTACATATACATATGTGTATGTGCGTGCACACTGACTACCATGGAAAACAGCAAGCTAAAAGTTGCTCATCTTTGAAAAACACGTCTCATGTTTCATTCAGCAGCTTCTAAATGCAAAAACATGACCCATGTGACGGTCCGTAACACCCAGCATTCTAGCAAACACTACTGTAGTTATTTGAAACACTTTTACTATTAAAAGCACACTAAAAGGAACTCAAGGCTACTTAATAATGTGCCCAAGGGGAGCAACAGTATGGAAGAAGCTCAGTCTGGCGAACAGACAAAAAGGAAGTAACCGACATTTGACACTGTGATCCCCCCCATGTCTCTACTAAAGCCTGTAGAAAGCAAAAACTATTTCGGAATGCCTCTAAGCCCAACACGGCTATTTAGAGGACCACAGAGTTCTGGGAAGCATTGTGGAAATACTGCTACTGACATGTGCTAGGCCTTTAAATAAGCCTGTGTTGTCCAATACTCACACACTAATGTATGTAGTTGGAGAAGAACAACTCATAGTCTTTACTCAATGAAAGATCTGTTATATAAACTGAGGGTCTCATGTGGTTGAACCAGTTTACCCCCTTGTGTTGGTGTGTGGAACACACACACAGATAAAGACATACTGAGGTCCAAAACAACACTGGTACCCACTGACTTTCATTGTATGGACAATGAAAGTATTCCATAGAGATAAAAAAAAGTCAGGTTTGGAAGATGGGAGTGAGGAAATTTGGACTAAATTCTCATTTTAGGGTGGCCTTTCATTTTAAAAAAATCAACACTCTCGCCCGTTCTGGTTTTCCTTCTTGCAGTGTCAAACTCCACATATTTCATTTATAACCCTCAACTGACATAATGTTAAAAATGCTATTAAATAAAATTTGCATTTAGCACAATATCTTGTCAGTCATTCTCTCAATTAAAGTCTATTTGAATTTGTTCAGATAAGCTTTCCCGACAGTGTTCATCTGTTCACAATCTGTTCTTGACTAGCAGGAAACTCCACACCATCATAAGCCAACCCAGAGGAGAAAATCATGCTGGTATAAGCTGTTTAAGGACAAGAGGAACTCTCGATTCACATCAGTCATTTAGGAAGGAGAAATCTCTGACCCTGTTTACAATTACACTGTCTGCTGCGAGATGCTTTAGCTGCCGGGCAGTGATCCGCTTACGGCTGCGGCATCAGACTGGCCCGAGAACATCAGACAGGCAGGCGAGAGGAGGAATAACAATTAGCCTACTGCAGTGAAGACACTTCAGGTTGAAAGGGGAAAAGCTGTAGTACTTGAAACAACCAAAAAGACACACTTTACATACACAAGTGACTTGGACAGTCACACAAAAAAACAGCAAACTGCCTTAATGCTTACTTAGAAAGCTGCCTTATAGAGTGTTTTCACGTCGTGTCACCATTCACTGCAAACTGTCTGAGGAACAAAATGCGTCTGTGGTTGGCCGAACTGAACTAGGATTTCCAGGGCAACAATATTTGTGTTTGTTCTTATCATTTCCAGTCAGGCATTGGATTAGGCTAATATTTTAATTAATACTGCCACCTATTAACTTTAGTTTATCAAAATATTGTGCCATATTGAGCATAAATTGACAGAACAACATATTCAGTATTACATTTACCGTGCAATCCATGCTGTTGTTTACATTCGAGTATCGCCAACATGCCTGCGCATCCGGGTAACTGTTTTAAATTGTGCCATAGATGTCTGACATTAGGTTTTTTTAAATAAGATAAATATATATATATATATATATATATATATATATATATATATACTAATGTTAGCGCACAATAAGGATACAGACCCAAAATCTGTTTCTAATTTGAGGCTCTGATTACTGCAACCACTGCGGTTAAAAATGTTTCTTTTTATGTACCCTCTAGTACATGTAATGCCTGACAAGGAACTCCGTGTGCCCTTTTAAGCTCTTATAATTTCCCACAGTCTAATGAGGGAGAATAAAACAATCCTTATAAAATGTTTACAAAAACAAGCCTCAAATCACCAAGCAGCATGAACGCTTCCCTGTGAGCATAAATATAACTGTAACTTACCCACCTAAGTGTAATAACGCTCTATAGTTGGAACAATGGATTATAATTCATATTACATTTGTATTTATTTTTACCTGTGCCATGCTGAACGCCAACAGGTGCTTTAGTCACGGTTCAAGCACCTCTTTCCGTCTCTTCACTCGTTGTGCTGAACCACCATCCCCACCTAGTGAATGAATTCTGTTACTGCGCCTCCAGTTGTATTTGACATGTTTACAAATGGCTGTGCATGAAAAGCGGCAAATATGACATAATTTTTAATTTGACGCAAATGAAAACGGGGCTTATTTTCTCTGATGACGTCATGATAGCGCAACAAATTTCGCCACTAGTAAAACTATACAAACACAGACTAGTAAAAGTTTATTTTTAGCTAATATATTTAAGATAGATAGATAGATAGATAGATAGATAGATAGATAGATAGATAGATAGATAATGGATCAAAAATGTTCAAAGTTGTCCTACAAGAACGGGTATTGTTTTGGTTTTGATGAAAGGTTTTGATCCACTTCAGATGTTGATTACAATACAATTACAGTTGAATTTATAAAAAAGACCCTGTTTAAAAGTTTACATACACTTGATTCTTAATACTGTGTTGTTACCTAAATGATGAGATGACCTGAAGAAGGTTCAAACACTCCCTGATGCTTCAGAAGGAAAAAATGATGCATTAAGAGTCGGGGGTGTAAACCTTTGAATGGAATAAGGATGTGTAAATTTTTCTTATTTTGCCTAACTATCACTTTTTTTTTTTATTTAGTACTGGCCTCCAGAAGCTAGAGAAGATACTTACATGTTCACCAGAAGACAGAATAAGTTAAATTTACCCTGATCTTCAAATTAAAATATTAATGCATGTTTCCTTCTTAAGCATCAGTGAACATTTGATCCTTCTGTAATAGTTGCATATGAGTCCCTCATTTGTCCTCAGTGTAAAAAGATGGATCTTAAAATCATACAGTCATTGTTGGAAAGAGTTCAAATACACAGAAATGCTGAAAAAACAAAGAATTTGTGGGACCTGAAGGATTTTTCTAAAGAACAGCATGCAGTTTAAATGTTAAGCACAAGCAAGAGACTCAACAACTATGACTAAACAAATAACAAAAAAACAAACAAATGAACAAACAAAAACAACTGTGGATCAGGTAACAACACAGTATTAAGAATCAAGTGTACGTAAAGTTTTGAACTGGGTCATTTTTGTAAAATAGATAGATAGATAGATAGATAGATAGATAGATAGATAGATAGATAGATAGATAGATAGATAGATAGATAGATAGATAGATAGATCTTTATTATATTCATAAGATGAAATGAAAAACTTGCCAAAATTGTTTCAACAATTTAAAATTGACATTAAAACATATTCATATTTAGAAACAATAAACTATATACCCCTGACATGTGTATATGTACTCCTGTTTGTACAATATGCTTGCTTCCAAATATATATATAAAAAAGGAAAACTCATACATAAAAAGCAAAACTTTACTTCTAAAAAATTTTAGTAATGCTTTCAAAATTCACTTAGCCAAGCAGTTTCCTCATCTTCTCTTGATCTGTTGACTACGTTCTCACATTTGCAACTGATTTGAAAATCTTGTAGGTCAGGATCATCAATAATTATATCAATGTTCTGTACAATCTGAAACAGCAGACGATTTTCTGTCTTATACAAACTTTTGATAATCTGGGGATACAAAAAAAAAATAAAAATAATAATAAATAAGAAAATTGAAAAAACAAAGAGAGAAATACATAGAATAGAAAACAAAAATATTGTAAGAAAAAACACTCTAACCTTGTATTGGCCTGGTGTCTATCAGGTTTTTAGTCTAAACATTGTTAAAACATTATTTAAGAAAAAAGAAAAAAAGAATAGGATTATTATTATATTTGTTTATACCTTGAAAGACATATAATACATGCACTACACATTATCTTATACAGTGTGCAATGCGTCTTCAGTTGCTTAATGTACAACATATATATGTATGGCCATTTTTTATATATTACACTTACAATTTCCTGGCGCATCTGATTTGTCAGGGGGCGCAAAAGTCATATTCATTTCAATGGAGCCTAGAATTGCTCCAGTTATGATAGGCGCATATACACTGCTGCCACAAGATGCAGAGATTTTGCCTGTTTACATAAATAAAATAAAATAAAATACAATAAATACAATTATTACTTATAAATCTGATAATGGTTATAAATGCCTTGACCTATTACTTATTACTTGTATGCCTGATTATCCTGTCATGTTTGCAAAACTAAAGAACTTACACATACTGTTCAATGAACCATTACAGAAACATAAAAAATGAATTTGGTAATCACAGATACTGTTAGTACTGTAGACCAAATGTGTGCAGCTGCAAATATGCAGTATGTTGTGGAGAACAGTGTCTAGCACAACATTTATGTGTTTCATTTAACAAAGTATCAAGTAACAATCTGATTACATGTATTACACTTACAATTTGGTGACACATCTGATTTGTCAGTCGGTTCAACAGTGGGGTCTAGACTTGCTCCAATTATGGTGGGCGCATATACCCTGTTGCCTCTAGATGCAGAGATTTTGCCTGTTTACATAAAAATAAATAAATAAATAAACAAATGAATGAATAAATGAATGAATGAATGAATGAATAAATATGTATGTCTTACAATTTATACAGTTGTTACTTATAAATCTGATAATGATTCCCATTATTAATAATTATAAATCACATTAATTTATTACTCCCATAGTTAAAATATACTGAGTGACAGCTTAATTTAGACTAAATGTGCAGTTTTCTTTTTTTTCCTTAATTTTATTCTTATGGCTGTTTAATTATGTGGGGCCAAATATGAGGGCTTAATAAAAAGATTGTATTACACTTACAATAACCCAGCTCATCTGATTTGCCAGAGGTTGCATCAGTCATATTCATTTTAATTGGGCCTCGAATTGCTCCAGTTATGGTAGGCGCATATACATTGCTGCCACCAGATGCAGAGATTTTGCCTGTTTACATAAAAAAATAAAATAAAAAAATAAATAAAAAATCTGTCATAATCTGTCAATTCATATAATTGTTACTTTTCAATTTTACAATATTTCCCATTGTTAATATTTTAAATCCCACTAACTTATTACTTGGGTGCCTGATTGTCCTGTCCTGTTTGCAGAACTAAAGAACTTATACATACTGGTTGATTAACCATGAAAAAATTAATTACCAATACTGTTAGGCCAGCTGTGGCATAAACTCTACATTGGGTGGTGGTGGTCTAATAAATTTCTTAAGCACTGTATATACTGACTCATATACATACAGTAATTGCATGCATACATTCAGAAAAAAAAAATGATTTAATCAACCTGCCATTGACCTGTTACTGCTTCCTCTTCTTTTGCAGACCTTTTCTGTTTTCTGGTCTGTAAAAACATTTGAAGGCACCCAGCGACAACTCTTGACTAACAATCCGTCCTTTCCACATTATATTTGAACCAAACACTGATTTAACACTCGGCTGGATTTTTCAGTAGGTCGAATACGTTTGTATATTGTGGCTTAAATAAAATGTTTGATATAGGAAACAACAGCTGTTATATTATAGCTCTTCCGCTTCCGTTTTTTAAACAAAAATCCATTATCGAAAAAAGACTGGTTACCATTTATCTACCGAATTCAGCTAAAATGGGTAAAATTGGCTGCTATAGCTTCACTTCGTGAACTGACTTTTAACATATTTTTATCATATTCATCTCGATATGGTGTGAATTAATGCAGTAGGCCTCTCTTTAAATGTACATTTCTATAATTGTACTTTCTATATATCTATACCAGGGGTGGCGAACTGAAATACCAAAATGCAGTTTAAATGCGGCTTCAAACGACCCCAAATGCGGTTGTAAACGATTCCAGCTGAGGAAGAAGGGTCTTATCTAGCGAAATGACCTGTTATTTTCATTAAAACAATATACAATTTAAATACTTTTTTAATTTCAAACGCTCGTCTTGTCTTGCTCTCCCTGAACTCTGTGTATTCTGGTTCAAGAAAGTTAGAGTATGTCAGAAAACTCCAATCGTATTTTCTCCCTCAACTTCAAAGATCATTTCAAAATCATCCTACATCGCTGCAGAAGTACCGACCCAGTCTTTGCAAAGTGAACATGCAAAGAAGATCCCCTTAACAAAAAAAACACCCTTAACAAAAAACCCTTAAGAACACCCTTAACAAAAAAGGTAAAACAGCGATATAGGATGATTTTGAAGCTGAGGGAGAACATGAGATGGGAGTTTTTCCACATACCCTAACTGTCATGAATTGGAAAAAAAGCAGAGTAAGACAAAACGAGCATTTGGCATTAAAAAGTATATAAATTGTATTATTTTTATGAAAATAACAGATCGTTTCGCTAGATAAGACCCTTCTTCCTCGTCTGGGATCGTTTACAACCGCATTTGGGATCGTTTGAAGCTGCATTTTGGAAGTTCAAAATCAGGGCACCATATCAGTCCATTATGTGGAGAAAAATGTTGAAATGTTTTCCTCAAAAAACATAATTTCTTTACGACTGAAGAAAGAAAGACATGAACATCTTATTCATTATCTGTAAATTTTTGTTCTGGAAGTGGACTTCTTTAAAGCAAAGATTGGGCAACACCCAGTGTGCTATTTACAGTATGAGGACTCAGTCAGAGAAACCAAAAAAAAAAAAAAAAGTGGCACATCATTTTCCTAGCAACCCCTGCAAGCCTAAATATTATGCCCTGCAGAAGTCTATAAGATGTTGACCAACTTATGTTTAATTCATGCATGGCTGAAACATCACCATCTGCAATCCATCAGTGATATCTTTACTTAAGATAAATTTTATCTAAAGCATCTTAAAGCATCTGATTAGCTGTTTTAACAACTTATCTATCACTAAACTATTTGCATATGGAGAGACTGTAGCCACTTTTACAGAACAACGGGTGATATAAGTCAGTATGAAACCTTTTTTTGTCACCAACCCTGCTTACACCAGCAAAAGAAAACAAAAAACCTGTCAAGTGATGCCTCAGGTCATATCAAAGAAATGATATCAATATCAACCCATATCAAAACACAAGACAGTCACATCTTTAACATTAAATAGAGATTTTTTTTAAATGTTAGACAGACCCTATATCTAGACTATATATTTAAGGGATATATTTTTTTCTTAGATATTCATCACTTTTTGTGCAGAAATAGATTCTGTATTACTTTTGTATCTCGTATAATCTGTACATTGTAAATACATATCTAAACAAATATGTAATATATATATATTATGCAGAATTAATCATTACTGTAACACAACCAAAGGAGCATACATATTGCATATTATCACATATTTGAAAACTACATTGTTTGTGTTTTGGAGCAGGGTTGGTACTAAACTCTGCATGGCTGTGGCCCTCCAGGAACTGAGTTTGACCTGAAAAAAAAAAAGCAATTTATGATCACCTAGGCCACATCCTAGGGTGATTCTGCCTCTTGTTTATGTAAACAACTTAAAATTATTAGATTGAAATGCAAGCAGAAACAAAATTAGAGTGCAAGCATAATTTACTTTAACTACTTTAATTTTAATCTTTATTTTGTTCATAAGATGTAATGGAAAACTGCCAGCATTTCAACAACTTAAAACTGACATTGAAACATATTTAGAAACAATCTATATAATACCTAAACTGCATCATTTATTTATTTCTGTATACCCCTGATATGTGTACATGTACTTCTTTTTGTAATGTATACTTGGTTCTCAATACTCCTTCACCTGAAAAAAAAAACTTTAAAAATGTTTAAACATATAGACAGCATAAGAAACTACAGACTGCACCAACCAAGATTCCCCTCCACAGTCTGTTTGATCATGCTCATTTCCCAAAATGGCTTATTTATTATAGAGAAGAAGAAAGTCAAAGCTTATCTGTTGTTTCTAGATAATTTTGGGATGATTACATCCTGACCAAATGCACTGCAAAAAATACTTTTCTTACTTAGATTTTTTGTCTTGTTTACAGCCCAGATATCTAAAAATTCTTAAATCAAGAAGGATATTTTTAGACAAATAAAAATTATTGTCTTGTTTTCAGAAAAAAACAATGAGTGTGGCACACGGACCATCTCAGCCAATGGGGTGTCAGAATTTCATTATCTTACAGACCACAGCTGTCACAATAGGAACAACTTAATTTACAGTACATTAAGGGTAGTGGTAAACTGGTAAGTAAACAATACAACTTTTAGTTGTTCATCAGTTCATCCATTAGACCTTTTTCATGCTTCCACAGAGCGTTGAACAGGTCCTTAGCAATGCTTTCACAATTCACACAGTCAAGCAGATTCCTCATCTTATCTTGATTTGTTGACTTCGCTCTCACTTTGGCAACTGATTCATCGTGCAGGTCAAGATCATCAATAATTGGATCAATGTTCTTCACCTTTTGAATCAGCTTACTGTATTTTTCCTTTAGGAACTTCTGATAATCTAGGAATACAAAAAAAAAAAAAAAAAAAATCATAAGATATTGGGAACAGAAATATATAGAGTAGAGAGAAAAAACTTATTCTAACCTTGTATTGGCCTGTGTTCACAGTCTCTATCAGGTGTCTGATCTGAAACATTAAAGAAACAAAGATTATTATTAAGGACATACAATACATGCACTACAACAAGCTATCTTATACAGTGTGCAATGTGCCTTCAGTGGCTTAATGTATTATTTATACATTTTAAAGTGTGACATATATATGAGAGTTGCCATTCTGAATTTCACTGTAACTTGTGCAATGATAATAAAGTATCTTACTTGATGATTTGTATTAACAGATCAGAAAGCCCCTTTGGATGGTCTTTGATTATTAGTATTGTAGCTTAATTTAGACTAAATGTGCAACTCATTTATCATAGTTTTCCTCCTTAATTTTATTTAGAATTTGGCTATTTAATTGTGATGTTTATTTTTAGAAAATTGCTAAATTACACAAACTAGGTTTTTAAACGGTATGTGGATGTGTCCAAAATATGAGGGCATCATGACAATGCAACCCCCCAAAACTTTTTTCTTTTTTAAAAAAATACACATTAAAACAGGTTAAAAAAAAAAAAAGCCTAATCTTTTAATATAAAAATTCCTTAAAGAAAATCAACAATATCTAAATATTAAATATCTGAAAATATTAATAGTTTCAGGCAATGTTTACACAGACCAATATTTATTTATTTATTATTTGTTTGTTTGTTTGTTATAGGCAATGTTCATGTGTTACACTTAGATTTTGCCAGTACATCTGATTTGCCAGAGGGTGCAAAACTCATAAATATTTCAATGTTGCTTAGACTTGCATTAGTTATCGTAGGTGAATATATACTGCTGCAATCAGAATCAAAGTTGCTACCTTTTTACAAAACAAAAATAATAATAACTTTTAAAAATCTGTCAGTTCATACATTTGTTAATTGTACATCTGAATCTTTCCAATTATCAATAAATATAAATCACACTCACGTGTTACTTTGGTGTTTGATGGTCCTGTCATGTTTGCAGTCTCTGATTAAAAGAAAAAAAAAAAGTTATTTTGGATGGCAAAAATCATGCAATCATGAACTGTAATGCAGTGCATTACAGCAATCTCTCCAGTTTACCGCAATACATATTTAAAAGTATTCATAGCACAGTTCTTTTCAATACAGGGCAGTTCAATGTCACTAAAGCTGAATTATGAATAAAGATGTCTGATAATTGTGCCCAGCTACAGCTCCAAACTACAAATCTATCATTTTCCATTAAATCGCATTATATTTGTCCCAAATCCTTGTTAATGTATATACGGACTCTTTTTACATCCATGCATATACAGTAGCCTACATGCATACATATAGCCTATACAGAAAAAGACTTCAACATAATGTAAAATCTAACCTTGTATTGGCCTGTTACTACTTCCTCTTCTTTCGTAGTCTTTTTCAGTTTTCTGTTCTGTAACATTACAAAAAAAAAAAGAAAACTTTTAGTAATAGTATTGTAGTAATAGTAGTAGTAGCCGCCTAGTAGTCCAAAGTTTAGCTAGGCCTATCTTAAGACACATAAGGGTACTCCGGACTGAAAATCCATCCCTTTCCGTAAATTACATATATATTTGTTAATGTATACTGACTTCACACTAGGTTGGATGGCATTTTTCAGTAGGTCGAATATGGTTGTATGTTTTGGCTTAAATTAAGTGTTTTATATAGAGAAAAATAGCTGTATGTTTGCGTTACGCTTTCCGTTTGCGTTATTTAAACAAAAATCCACTATTAAAAAAAGACTGTTTGGTTGCTGTCTAGTTATCTACCTAATTTAGCTAAAATGGCATACTATTTTTAACTTTATGAAATAAATTTTATTTATTATGTCAATTTGCTATGAATGAATGCAGGAGACCACTATTACGGCACACAATGCGCTTTTGCAAAGCAACTTACCTTTGGTGTCCACAGTTTTGGTCCATTCTCTGAGCTCAGGAGAAAATTCATTCACATCATCTTCTTTCAGCAAATCCAGAAATTTACGACACACATCTTCACCCTTTCCAACGATAATGTCCAGAAGTTTGATAACGCCCTTATTCTTATTTTGCATGTCTATTAATTCATTATACTCCAACGTTATAAGTTGTTCAGCTTGAACATGTTGCAAAAGATATTCATAACCCGAAACAAGCCATTTGATGAGTTTAGGTTTGTTTCTCAAGATGATTTCCGACATTTTCCACGACACGTTTATACTACAGCTACAAAGCCAGAGTTTACTTTCGTTTTCTTTCACAGAGCTTCCGTTTTCGATGTGCGTTGCTTTTATTTTACCGCTGGATGGCGACTGTGTCAAAAGAAGAAAAGCTTTATTACATTACAAATTTGTCTTATTTCACCGACTGGTATACGACTTGTATGCAAACCTTGTCACTGATGAGGCAGTTTTCTAGCATGAGATAAAATGGTAAAACTATTACTAAAAGCAGTGTATGTTGCTTCTGTCTTCAGCGAATGCAGCATTTGCTATTATTTATTCCCTAGCGTTGACCAAATGATGGAGAGGAAAAACAAACTCTGACAAGCACAGAACTGAAAATACTGCCCCTGCTGTAGCCTACTCTTGAGTCAGTCCCCATATATAGTTCGTTTTATTCAGTTCTTAGGACTAAAAAGCACAAGAGATGCAAATAAAGCATCATACTAATTGTCCTATGATTCTTATTTATTAGTCCAGATAATCAAACTGCTGTTTTGCTGTCTTGAGGTACAAGACAACAGACTGTTAGTATTTTTACGGTGGTTTCAAGTGTTTTGATTCATATGGATGGGAAGAAACATTGTGCACATGATCGCTGATTTTCATTTATCTATGCTTGAGAAAACCGGAAGTGACAGCAGGAACTGACAGCTGACTCAGCAGATCTAAAACTAAGAGGTGAGACAAACGCTCCGCTGACTGGGCATGAGCCAGTTAGGAAGGAGGCAATGTCACCTTCATAAAAAATGAATTCCTTAACATTTAGTTATTTAGAATAAGACCAGACAAAATCAATTACAATACAATAACTTAGACCCCTAGCCAATACCAAGATAAAGTCAGAGAAAACTAAAAAAAAAAAAAAGAGTCACTATTGGTACATAATCAACACGTATTTTTTAATGAACCCTGCAAGCCTAAATATTATGTCCATTAGATGTCTATAAGATGTTGACCAACTGATGTTTAATTCATGCATGGCTGAAACACCATCTACAATCCATCTGTAATTTATACTTAGATATCAGTTAGCACACATTTTATCTAAAGAACTACAAAATTCTGCCATTTTTCTGACTGAATCCATTCATCTATGTATATATAATAACCTTTTGCATATGAAGAGACACATTTATAAAACAACAAAGCAATCCTTCAAAAGCTAAACATGCTTAAAGAAAAAGCTGATGACATAGGTCAGTATGAATCATATTTGTTTTGTCACCAACCCTGCTTACAACAGCAAAAGAAAACAAAATCTATGTCAAGTGATGCACTGTTAGCGATTTCTGTAAACTACACAGTATTTAACTGTAATATGAACTGTACTTTACTGTAGAACAGTTATACAGGTTGTTACTGTATTTTAAAAAATTGGAAAATTTGGAAAATTATGCGCACAGTAATCATCAGAATATTTCTTTGCCTGTCTCTGAAAATGTCACAAATGATTGGAGATGCGCCTAATAGCACACATTTATAGGTTTAAAGATTATAACATTGTTTTATACTTTAACTGTTTTAAATCTATTTATTTTAGGCAAGTCGTGATGATTTGAGAAGGCAAAACTGATCAAACAGACTATGATCAGTCCTAAACGAAAATAAATTTTAATCACGTTGCTATTACATAAAAACTGAACCATTTTAATAGCTGAAACAGTAGTATAAGCTATTTTGTGAGAAGAGGGGAAAAAAAGACGGGCTCGGAAAAGCTGTCGGAGAAGGGCTGCACTGTTCAAGCAGGTGCGCGCTGCGCATATCACGCTGAAACCGTCTTAACGCGCGCATTTGCTATAATTAATTCTGCCTTGCTGTCCCTGAACAGTTACATTTGTTTTTACCCACAATGCTTGTCCACTGTGTGTCTACAACTTCCACTCCATCATTAGCTTTACTGAAATAACCTAGCTGGGGATTTGACTAATTAACTCAGCCCCCCCTTATAATGGTGTTTTTTGTTTGTTTGTTTTTTTTAAAGTAAAAAGTACTTATCGAAGATTGTTCTATTGCGTAGGCTATTTCCAGATTATAGACATACTAGTTTAGCTGTTTCAGCACGGCGCGACAACTGTCGCGTCCCGTTTAGACACGGTGTGAGAGACTAAAACAGGCCCGTCTACTGGAGCACACACTGAATTGGGACATTTTGCAGACAAAAGTGGTTCAATTTTCCTGACTTCATTTGATATCCACCGTATTCTTCAACGAGGAAGTAAGGCTTTTTTGGGCGAGACTTCAGTCAGAATTTGCTCAGTTAGCCGGATGCTACTATTTTATGCTGTCTAAACCACGGAAACGACGTGTGAAAGCTGGTAAATCATATAGAGAAGGACTTAGTAAGCAGGAAAGGGCGCAATATATATATATATATATATATATATATATATATATACATATATATACATATATCTATAAAAACTCAAGTTAACCGGGGTGGTAAAGATGCAAGCAGTATTAATTAAGATATTAGCCTAATATTTCACCTACCTGACCGGAAATGATGAGAACAAATATGACCCTGGTGAAAAAAACAGCATATGCTGGTAGGTATGTTTTGATGCTGGGACGCTGGTTAGGTATGTTTTGGTGCTGGTTTAAGCTGGCCTTTAGCTGGTTTATGCTGGTCCTTAGCTGGTTTATGCTGGTCCTTTGCTGGTGGATGCTGGTCCTTGACCAGCAACATGACGAGCATAAACCAGCAAAGGACCAGCATAAACCAGCTAAGGACCAGCTTAAACCAGCACCAAAACATACCTAACCAGCATCAAAACATACCTACCAGCATATGCTGGTTTTTTCACCAGGGGAATGTTGGTCAAGATTGTTGCGCTGGAAATTATGGTTCAGTTTGGTCAACCACAAACGCTTTTTGTTCCTCAGATAGTATTTTGCACTCTTCTCCTTGATTTGTTTTAACTTGTGGCAGTCTGTAGTACACAGTTTTTTTTCCTCGTTCTGACCGATTAGTACAGC
>JAHKKF010471578.1:0-13541 GCA_019740295.1 Labeo calbasu
TTTAGTCCTGCCCATATTTGTACTTCCCCCTCATTATCTCGTTTGTGACCACTCCCCTGTTTTCATGTATTTATAGTCTGTGTCTGCTTACTCCCATTGTCCGTCGTTAACGTTACTTCGTGTTTTGGTTTGCTCCTGGTGTTTATGTTTGCTTTTCGTTAAATAAAGTGTTTTGTTTGCACTTCCGTTTCCTGGCCTCTCCCTGGATCTACAACTACACCATTTGCATACGAGCGTGACAGGCTCTGCCTCTGCGGTGTCAGCGACACCGCCTGTGTTTTGCTGCTTTTCACATGTCTTCCATTGAAAGTAAACTAGACACAAAACAAGTTACTTTGACCGCATTTTCCATCCTCAAAAAACAGAAGAAAGTGATTTGCATGCTTTTGGAAGCATCAGCAACTGCACACACGCTTTCCACCCGAAACACCCCCTCCCGCTCACCGTGATTTGTGTCCCCCGTATAAATTTAAATGCCACCCAATGGAGGTGTCCTGGCGCCGGCTCTGCGACACAACCAATCTAGTCAATGCTTTATAACAGCCAACTCTTGGCAATTTTCTAAAGCACACCAGAAGCGGCTCTCTGTACTGCATCGCTAAAGTTAGGTGCCTAGTCTATTTTTGATGGTGATAATAATAATCATCTAGCTATAGTCAAAGACATCAGCAACAGGCCATATCTCTGACTATCATCGACACACGATACTATCATCTATCGGCACAACCCTAATGTGAAGTTGTGATCCAAGAATGAGTATCGCATCCAACAACAGTTACTTCTTCACCTTCGATTCCCCACTGTAATTCTAATCGGATTGAGCAAATAGTAGGCATACTTGCTGTGCTGTCCTGAGGGAGGGATCTGAGCTTGGAATATAGCCTGAACCCAGAGAACTCCCCCTATACCTAGTATGGGATGAGAATAGTTTAAGAGTGAGAAGTTGGGGTGGGGGACGGAGGTAAGCTAAAGTGTAGAATATTATTTGCTAAACAAATCTGAAGTTCAGGCATGTTTACCAATGCTAATCTCAATCGTCCAGCACTGCATCCTGCTTCCATGCAAAACTTATATGCTTTCACTATACTTATATCCCTCCAAGTTCCAACATGTATTATTTTGGACAATGTTTGAAACCTTTTCATGTTGTTGCCCCTTTGATAATTTTCTAGTTGTTTTCCTCATTTGTAATTCCTTTTGTATGTTAAATGATATAAATAGTATTTTTCAAGACCGGGCCTAAGATACTCATTTGCGGGTGTCAGAGCACATTTCTGAAAGCATGCACATACCGTACCAAGTTGTGTTGGCAAAATGAGTTGGAATGAGCAGATTTAATGAGGAATAAGCAAAATTAACACTGCCTCAGAGTTCAACATTTAATCCTCATGGTGTTAATCCGACATCTCTTATTAGTGTTAATGTAACGTTTCAGAGTAAAGAACACTACCTTATATGTAAATACAGGGCCACTGCTGGCCAAATGGGTGCCTAAACAGAACTGTGTTGTGCCTCCTCCCTCAAATATTATGGAAGTAAAAAAAAAAAAGAAACCACCCACTATAGGGGGTCAAAATAGTACTTTAATTAAATATAAAGTAAATAAATAATTTGTAATTAAATTGTATTATTTATAAAATACAGTTGTAGCTCTAGACAGTACAGTTATGTTTTTTTTTGTTTGTTTTTTATTTTAGCATTCAGAAATCAAATAGTAGAAAATTAAGCAGTTTTACAACGATAACATGGTTAATTTTGGCAAAGGTTGTGATTTCCACATGTTTTTGTTATAAAAGGCTGTAGCATTTCTATCACAAGATTAAGTGGATATTTTAATTAAATGTTTGGTCAATATTAAACAAGCAATTGGTTGTTCTGTAAGTGTAACAACAATTATTAGGTCATTGGCGCCATTTGCAGGCATTTCTAATAATATGTACGTTACATTATTTTGTTGAGTTTTTTAATCTTTTTTCTCCTGAATCGTGAGAGAATCATGGTCTCCAATTTATTTAAAACAACTGGGAATCTCAATTTATCCAGAATCGTGAAGCTCCTTTAAATGTTGTTTATTACTGCATATAATTCATTAAAATGGAAGTTCAAGTTCATAAAGTTCAAAATGCACCTACATTTTTTTTTGCATTTTTCCTATACATGTCATCATTGAGGATTTCTTAAGAAAAGTTGAATAATCTCATCTCGTTCTTGTGAACCCAGTCTCGTGTCTCGTCTCGTCTCGTAGGATAAGTGTTCATTACACCCCTACTTAGAACCATAAAATAAAATACAAAAAATCAACAGTATCAGTATGAGAGTGAAAAACATGTTTAATTCTTTTTTTTTTAAATGGGTAAAAAAAAAAAAAAAAAAAAAAAACATTGTCATTACTTTCAAAACACGGTCACTCACTGACAGAAATTTACAATAATTAACAATAAAACAACAACAACATCATATTCTAGTGCTGTCAAACAGCACTAGAATAATCGTGATTAATCATATCCAAAATAATTTTTTTTGTTTATATAATATACAAGTGTGTGCTGTGTATATTTATTATGTATACATAAAAAACACATGCATGTATATATTTGAGGAAGAATATGCTGTTTATATATAAAATATATTAAAATATAGTATATGTAACAATATAAATGTATATACATGTAAATATTTTTGAAATATATACTTTATCTGTGTGTATTTATATATACATAATAAAACACAATACACATTCATACATTATGTAAACAAAAACTTACTTTGGATGTGATTAATCACAATTAACCATTTGACAGCACTATTACGTTCAAGAACATTGTCACTTCGTGACAAGAATTACAACACTACAACTCCATCCGCCTAAAAGTAATCCCCCGGTTTCTGACAAAGTCTCTGATATTTTGTATTGTCCGCTTTTCTAGCACTGGGTGCTCAGACCTTTTACACACTTCGCATTTTTTTGTTGATGCCAATTTTCCTTTGTGGATGTGTGATTTAAAGTGCTGCACCACTGCATTCACCTCAGCTTTGCTCCACTGCTTTTTTGGAGTCTGCTTTCTTCTTTTAGAGACTGAAAACAAACAAGATGATAAATTGTTAGGATTACTGACTACTATTTTGAAGTTACATGCTTTTTAACCAAAACTGCTTCCCTGGCTGACACAAAGATTTGTTTAATTAAGTATTGTTTACTCAAATTGAGCATTACTGTGTGTTTAGGAGCAGTTCCCTCTCTGTCGTTCACTCCGATGTTGTGTCGAGTGTACGACACTAGGGGTCACTCTTGGGAGCCCAAACACCTCTGACAACATTGATAAAAAAGGACAATGAAATTGGGTGTGCAGAATTTCATACTTTTCAACTCCACTCGAGAGCCGCATTCTTTAAGAAGCCACAACTCACTTCAACTGCTTCCCGCTGCGGTCCTTCTGTTTCCGGGTACGAGGCATTTTGTGCGTTGAAGGAGAGAGGGGGGAGATGAGCAAAGTCTCGCTGGGTGCTCCCCCGCAGACCGCTCGCCCATTGTGCTCACTGGTCGAGCTTCCGGACAATTTTGATAGTTCGTCTCAGTATGGGCTGGATCTTTTGTTCAAAGCTCCTGTTGGGGAGGAGGGTACTGCAGCACCGAAGGGAGGGCATGAACCATCTGATGCTGATGCCTCGTCTGAACTAGCCTCTTCGGTGGCTGAGTCTCAGTCGGTGGCGGATGCCAAAATGGCCGCCGCACTTCAACGGGCAGCCAAGGAGATCGGGATGGAGTGGGTTGCTCCACCTCGGCCCAAACTTTCTAGGCTGGATGACTGGTAACAGCCATGTCTGGGTAATAGCCATGACTTCAAGCCACGTTCGTTTCCAGTGCCTTTCTTCCCTGAAGTGCATGAGGAGTTGACAGAATCATGGAAGGTCCCTTTCTCGGCCAGAACACAAAACACCAACTCCTCCTCCCTCACCACCCTCAAAGGTGGTCCAGCGAGGGGGCACCTGGAGGTTCCTCAGGTGGAGAGTGTGGTTGCGTTAAATCTTTGGCTTACATGGCTTCTGGACAAGTTGCATCCGCCCTGCATGCCATGGCGATCCTGCAGGTCTACCAAGCTAAGGTATTGAAAGATCTGTACAAGAGTGTTCCGGGCCCAGAACTGTTGCAGGAATTGTGTTCTGTGACCAACTATGCTCTCCGAGCTACAAAGGTCACGGTGCAGGCTCTGGGGAGGGCGATGTCCACAATGGTGGTCCAGGAGTGCAACCTGTGGCTAAACCTGGCTGAGATGTGAGATGCTGAGAAGGTTTGCTTTCTCAACGCTCCGATTGCTCAAGTTGGTCTCTTTGGCGACAGCATGGAAGAATTTGCCCAGCAGTTTTCCATGGTGAAAAAGCAGACGGAGACTATTAAACACATCCAGAGAGAAGCCCCCGGCCAGAACAGCTCAGGCCCCGCAGCAATCCTGCTGCCAGACCCGCCCAACGGTCCAGTTCTTGCAGGAAAGTGACACCACCAGCCCGTCCACAGGCTACAAGGAACCCTCGTCAGGCTTTGAAGCGTTACTGAGACAGGCAGCCCAGAGGAGAGGCACCAGCTGACCTGCTGGGATCCACACTCGACAGGGATCGTTGGATTGGGCTCCATTCCGGCTGTCTGCTACCTGGCAGATGGCCCCACATGGTCAACAAAAGAGCATGGAAGATCTTCTGACTGGTTCTTACCAAACAAATTCTGCGAGCAAAACACCCAGTGGTCCTCGGGGCCTTTCACCTCCAGCCATAGGATGTTTTGTTCCAACCAGCCATAATCCCCCCTACCCCACGTACATCAAGTGTAACTCCCTTGAGACCCCTAGTGGAGAGTTTATTAGATTGGCTGAACCTCATGCGATAGACAATGTCCCCTCAGTCAAAATGAAGAAGGGGTTTTACAGCCCCTACTTCATTGTACCCAAGAAGGGTGGTGGGCTCAGACCAGTCCTAGATCTAAGGTTTTTCAATCAGGCCCTTCACAAGCTCCCGTTCAAAATGTTAACCCTCAAGCACATCCACATGTGTGTCAGGGTTGTTTGGTTTGTGGCAATAGACCTGAAGGATGCATACTTTTAATGTCTCGATCCTTCCAGGCCGTTCCTGCGGTTTGCTTTCGAAGGTCAGGCTTATCAGTACAAGGATCTCCCTTTCGTCCAATCCCTGTTGCCCTGCGTCTTTACGAAGGTCGCAGAGGACGCCCTTGCCCCTCTCAGGGAAGTGGGCATTCACATTCTCAAATATCTCAAATATTCAGAGGCTCCTGGGGGACATGGCATATCCGAGTTCCGAGACGGGCATGGCATCAGGGCACATAACGTGTGAACATCACACCCTCGTGTCGCAAAACCTTCAGCCCTTGGGAAGACATTTTGTTCCTATGGGCAGGGGTGCCCTTGGAACAAATGTCCAGGCGCATTGTTGTCACAACAGATGCTTCCAAGACTGGCTGGGGTGCCGTGTGCAATGGGCATGCAGCCTCGGGGGTCTGGACAGAAGAGGTTCCGACCCTTTATTCAGGGCAAGCATGTGTTGATCTGCACAGACAGCACAGCGACTGTGTATACTCCTTTCGCATGTCACAACTGGCCTGCCATCTCCTACTCTGGAGCCAGCACAGACTCAAGTCTCTGCGTGGCACTCACATCCCGGGCAGTTGGTGCGGAGGCCTGGATAGGCACCTGTCTGCCTCAACACTCAAGGTTCATGTGGCAGCTATATCAGCCAATCATGACTTAATGGAAAGCAGATCAGTGGGGAAGCACAATTTCAGAGTCGCCCAGAGATTGAACCCTCCCAGGCTGCACCCTCATCCCCTCTTGGGATCTCGCTGTGGTCCTCCAGGCCTTACAGCAAGGTCCATCTGAGCCCCTTCAGTTAGTCGATCTCAGGGTCCTCTCTATGAAGACAGCCCACCTGACTGCACTTACTTCTGTTAAAAGAGTGGGAGATCTTCAAGCCCTCTCTGACAACGATTCATGCCTAGAATTTGGGCCGGCAGATTCTCACGTTGTCCTGAGACCCTGGCCTGGATACATGCCCAAGGTACCCACCACTCCCTTCAGGAGATCAGGTGGTGACCTTGCAGGGGGCGCGGTCTGCCATTGGGTTGCCTTGCATGAAGCGGGGCTTCCTGAAGGCAGACAACCCAGGGATTAGAGAATTGCTCCGTGAATGCCCTTGGGAATGACAAGGGCATTCTCTACCGCTGCTGCCTCTGACCTACGGGTCAGTAGGTACCCACCCCTTCAATAAAAGAGCAATTTTCTATATGTCCTTTGGGTTTCTTTACACACGGTGAGTTTGTCTGTGAGTGACGCAGGTCTTCCTCACACCCAGGCTCAACATATGGTCTTCCCATCTAACTAGGGATGCAGGACACGTCGCTTCCTCACACTCTAGAGGAAACAACGCGGGATCGTTGCAGCCTGGCTCTACTTCGGGATGCTAGCTTTCCGGGTTGAGCCATCCAAAAAAAAAAAGCTGGTTGCTCCTCGGCAGGGGTATTTGTACCATTCCTATAATTCCTATTTTTATGCAGGCAATAAAAAAAAAACTAGCTTGTTTTCTGGTCAATTTGGTCGATCCATTCATCCGAGAAAAGCAGCGGGCTTCGCCCTGTTCTGGTTTTTGAATCAGTCCCCTCTAAATCCGGCTACCATTTGGATGGCTGATACAGAAACACATGTTTCTGTTCTTCAGCTCCAGGATTGGGTTACAGCTTTGACCTGAAGGATGCGTGCTGTTATGCTCTGATTGCCCTGACGCAGTTCATTTTTTCGACCTGCTTTAGGGGTCAGACTTATCAGTACAGGTCTTCCCTCAGCCACGGGGACTTCGGGTAAACTGAGAGAAGGGTGAGCTTTAAAAAAAAAAAGAATGCTGAGCTCCCTCTTTTTTCGGTATGGAGTAATGGATCTGGTGGAGTCATGTCAGCTGAAAGAATTGTTGCAGGACAGCAGTCCCTATAAACTTTCAAAAAGAGGCCTAAGGCATATGGAAGCTGTAGCCGTGGTTGTCCGCTCGGCTGTTCCATGTGAGATCGCTGTGAGACTGTGCTCTGTGACCGAAGGCTCGGCAGGCACTCAATGGCACACAGCTGGACCCGGGGTTTATAAACAGGAGTAAGCTTCCTGGCACAAACCCTGTGCTAGATTGGGGGGACGAGGAGCAGGTTCTCTTGCGCGTCTTCTGACCCACCTGAACCTAGGTTGCTGACACCCATTCTCATGACGCATGCAGTGGTGCAGTGGACGGTTGTGCCTAGGGAGGCATCGCCTGGCCGACAGGTTCTTGTAGGGTGCAGGGGGATAAGTCCCTCTAGGATTGCACCTTATCCCTTCATTGGGTCTCTCCATGGCACTTTTAGGTCTACGGAGTTTTCCCTTTGAGCCACTTGGATCAGTCAAGCTACAAATTCAGCCCCTTAAATTTGCCTTAAATTTGGTCCGGCTATTCTCACGTTTTCTTGAGATCCCGGTCTGGTTATGTGCCCGGGGTTCCCACCTCTCACCTTCAGGTTCAGGTGGTGGACCTGCAAGCGCTGCCGCTGGAGGAGGCAGACCCAGCCTTAGCGTTGCTGCGTCCTGTTCGTGCTTTCACATTATTGGACCACACCCAGAGCATTAGTTGCTCCGAGCAGCTCTTGGTTGCTTACGGGTCAGCAGACGGGGAATGCTGTCCTCAAGCAGAAGTTGGCCATTGGGTAGTAATTGGGCCTCACCTCGGCTTATTAGTGCCAAGATCAGCTGTGCCCCCGTGGAGTCGAGTTCACTCCATGAAGAATACTCCTCCTGGCGTGGTGCACAGCGCTTCTCTAGCAAACAAGGGAGGACAGCTCTGTGTCGGCTTGCTGCGCCATTCCTTACGGATCCATGCGCTTCTCCCAGTTGTTCCCCTCTGTGAACTCTGGGTCCTCCATTGCCCCACAGTCCGGATTAGAGCAGAGTAGTCCGTGACTGTACTCCGACAGGGGGACTCCTTCGCCCCCTGTAGGTTGTGGCATAATGTCTTAGCATTTCTCCATGGCTATTCTCCTTGTTCCCCCCTATATCTTTTTAAAAAAGGATATTTTATTGTTTTACTAGATATTTTATTATTACTAGTCTCCACATGGCTTTAAATTTCATCATTGTGCTCCGCCCCACAACGGTTGCTTCAGATACCTGGCTCGCCTGGTGGGATCCTTATCTGGCTTACAGGGGGTTGGGAAGGTTACGTGTTGAGCTTCATTTGTCCTGAGACGCTTGCCTGTCAGCATTTGTTCCTCAACTACGTAACGCAGTTCATGATTGTGGCATTTTCCAGAGGGACCCCAAATACGTCAGTATTGATGTAATGTCGTAGAGTACGACTGAAGGGGAACGTCTCGGTTACAACTGTAACCTTCGTTCCCTGAAGGAGGGAACAGAGACGTTACATCCTCCTGCCACAATCTTGAACTGCACTGAATGCCAGGATGTCTCTCAGCTCCTCAGCATAAACCTGAGTGAGTGGATGCATGCTGCCTTATATACTTAGATCTTATATACCCGTATGTACGGGGGAGTGGCTTAGCATGCAAATTCCACTCACCAATTTTCATTGGCTTTTTCTTCTTAAGCTTGGAGGTGATTGGGCTCCCAAATAGGACCCCAAATACGTCAGTATTCAGGGAACGAGGGTTACAGTTGTAACCGAGATGTTCTCCATTTGTAATCCTGCAGTTTATTTTTTATAAGTGTTTAAAGTCAGCAATACTTCTTTCCTTGCGTAATCATATTTTGATTGCGAGTGAAAGCGCTTGGATGCGGCTGAGAAACGGGTCACACAGCGTCCTAAAGCTCAAGATGCTCACAAAGTCTAGTCTGTGTCACCAGGTAGTAGTGTTTCAACAACTGAATGTCTGACAAAGAAACTTGGGGCCAGGACGGGCCTGCCAGTAGCTGGTACATAATTTGTAAGAAAACATTACTGTGGCAGGCAAATGCCAGAAGGACCATCTTACACAGTCAGAAACATTGTCAGCAGGTACGTAAAAAAAAAAACAAAGTACACACACATATGAACTTTAAAGTTTTGTGGCATATGCTGGGTACCATAGTTAACTTTACATCAATTATTTAATATTTGTTGTATAGTCAGGGTCAGATTAATTAGCATTGTTTTGCATACAGCTCCAGCCAGAACACTCAAAACTGTTTAAATATTTTTGCTTAATAGGTATTTATATACAAATTAATTTCATTATATGTTTATATTTTACTTACAGGCCAGTTGCTGAAAGCAGTTGAGATGAAGGAAGACACTAGCATTCTTGTGCATATTCAAAGACTGTATGTCTCTGGTTACAGACAGTACACCAGGTTCTTGACAAAGTCAACTGCAACAGTTACTGGGACCTCAGAAGAACAGTCAGTTATCATATTTCATTATCAAATAATAATTAGTAATTCCTTTCATTTATTGCACATTTTAAAAGTAAAGCCTTGATCATCTACTTAGTCTGTATATTGTCAGTTTTGTCTGTAATCACAGTCTTGACTGCACACCTCTTGGAACAGTAATTCAAAATGATAAAATGTGTAGTGGTTTGTGAAAGAAAAGAAACTACATTTTTATTTATTATTTTATTGTCTTTACCAATGTATGTACAAAGAGTACAAAAAATATTTTCAAATTGCTTTCAATTTGCCACTATTTATACAACACTATATATGTATACAATATGTACTACAAAAATAAGAGTTATTGTGAAATAGTTATAGCATATAAAATATCTTTTATGTTTTTGTTTCTTTTCAGAAATGAACCAACCTTTGATATCAGCTACAAGATCTTCTGTGAGCGACTCGTCCGTCATATGGAAAAAGAAAAAGAAAGGCACTTTATGTTGCTTGCGAGAAAAAGGAATGCCTGACTGCATTTACAAACCTGGGTAGCAGTTTTAACCTGGACCAGTCTGCCTTTGAAGTACTTATGCAAGTACTTATTAAGTACAAATATGTGTGTCACCTATATGGCCAGTCATCTGACCAGTGTTGGGCAAGTTACTCTGAAAAAGTAATGAAACTACTGATTACTGATTACTCCTTTTAAAAGTAATCAGATTACTGCTTTGATTACTTTATTTCAAAAGTAATTAGTTACATTACTAGTTACATTACTTTTTTTCTGTACATCCATGAAATTTACGTGAAATAGTAAGTTTGTGTGTTGCATCCCCAACATCCCAGCATAAACGCTCCCGAAAAAATATTTGTTATTAAAGCATCAACATTCACAAACCACTATTTTTACTAAAAGCAATAGGCTGCTGCATGCGTGGTTGCAAAATGCATGGCATTTCGAGTGGTGAGTGGATTCTCTGATTGTCTACTACATTCCAGGAATCAACACTGTTTAAAATACATTTTATAAATAGAAACTCTGCCTATGCTTACGCATGTTAATCATTTTTGTTTTACAGTAGTTGTTCTTGTTGCTTTTGTGCAATACATGAATAGCAATTCATTTGTTTTAGATATTTTATGTTTAGATATTTGTATTTTGCGGGAGTCCCGCAAATCACTTTATTCTATCGCATCCAGCACAAAGCATTTCTGTCTGTCCACAGCCCCGCACTCGCCTATGAAGTCTTGTCCAGCGCCACTCTCTGTTGCGTCGACGCGGGACAAGATGAGCGCAGCTGTGGGCGCTGGCAGGCAGAGACTCATGTGAAGACAATGGAAGTTGGTGCATTGCTCTCCGCACCCGGCACATTCTCAAGAAGTTTTAATGTGCCGCGCTGCCCTTTCAGGTGTTTTAAAATGGATATAGTTTTTCACGTCGGCAATAATGTAACGCAGCAGTAACGCATGCTTGTAACTATACTCTAATTACTAATTTGGAAATTATAACGCGTTAAATTACTCCATTACTAAAAAAAGAATCAAATTACAGTAATGCGTTACAAAGTAATGCATTACTGCCCAACACTGCATCTGACAAAAGTGTGAATAATGCAAGATATAAAACATTCTGCATGCCATCGTCAGCTTTGCCAGAAGGATCCATGCCTCCAACAAGTGACGCCCTGTACCAACACTGCAAAAGGGCAAACTACCAAGCAGCCATAATGACACATTCTTTGAAAGGTATATTGTGCCCCTTTACCCACTGGCATTGGATGGCACCTCGAGGATAGGTAGTAAAACAGTGACCTGGATGACTAGAAATCTGCCCCTGAAAGTGTCTCACAGGTAGTCCACTGCAGTTGCAAGCAAGGCAAATGTGACATTGAAAGATGTTCCTGTATGTCTGCAAGACTGTCTTGTACTGATTTATGTCAGTTGCAAAACTGTGCAAATGTTTCCCAGGAAACGGAGGATAGAGAAACATGGCATGATGGCTCTGATGATAGTGATAGGGATGATACTGATGAGTAAAGATGTTCTGTGTCATATTTTAGGCTGCTTTTAAGCTGTATAATGAGTCTATTGTAGAATTTACAATTTTTGTCATTGTTCAAAATTAAGGGGAGCGGGGCAGCATTTTGAGCCATTTTAGCCAACTTGGGCCAAAGTGGGTTGTTTTTTGTTTTTTTTTACAGTGCCTACTGAAAATTTTGATGTAAAAAAATTTTTACTTTTTTTTCATTTAAAATGTCTGTTTAATTTTGCTTAGTGCCAGTCTGTGAAGTTGAAGTGTATTTTGTACAAATTTGCCATATTTCATGGTCAACATTCACAATTCAGTGAACTAATAGACCAGTACCTGTCTCAAATGTGTAGGTACATGTAGAAATGTTTGACACATAGTTTGTGTTTCTAAGATGCATATAAATAAAGTTACAAGCAAAACCAGCAGCATAAGATTTTCATTTTTTGTAAATTCACAATTGTGTACATTTATGGATACCGACAAAAAACTGCAGGATATTTTGTGGAGAACTTCTAACATAGAGTCCATAAGGGTGTTGACTATCCAAAAATTCATTTAAAAAGTAGTGCCCAGGAGTGGGAATGAAAATCACTTTGTAGCCACTTTTTTCTAGTTCACCTTAAGGCCTATAGGACATGTTGAAAAACTCCAATTGTATTTTGTTCAAAAATAATTTCAAAATCATCTTACATCGCTGCAGAAGTATCTTATTAAACTCAATAAAAAAATTACTATTATTATTAAAAATTATTACTATAAAAATTACTATTGCAATTATATTGTACTGTAAATAAAAGGTATTACATAATAATAATAATAATAATAATAATAATAATAATAACAATACTGACTTTATTTTACAGTGCAACAGGATTATTGTAATAGTAACTGTTATAATTTAGTACAATATATTATGTTAATATTTTGTTTTTAGTAAATAC
Source organism: Labeo calbasu (assembly GCA_019740295.1). Lineage (NCBI taxonomy): Eukaryota > Metazoa > Chordata > Actinopteri > Cypriniformes > Cyprinidae > Labeo > Labeo calbasu. The sequence goes on from JAHKKF010471578.1 coordinate 12,357, forward strand.
TCACTTTATAATTTTACAGTATGATTGGATTACTACAATCATAACATTTCTTTATTGTTATAAAACAGTAAAATAAAATAATAATTATTATTTTATTATTAAACTATTATTATTATTATATAGTGTCATTTTATTTTACAGTGCAATATGATGAGAGCAATAGTTTTTAATAATAAAATAATATTTTTAGGTATTATTATCATTTAAATTATAACATATATTATAAGAAATATAGAAATGTGTTATGATTGCAATAGAGATATTAACAAACATCAGTTATATAATATATTATAAATGTATTATTTCAATTAAGATGTGTGTATGAAGAGGAAGCGCACAAAGACATGTATAACACAACAGGTTTTTAATAAATCCAAACAGGTAAATCCAAGACAGGCAGGTGAACACACATCAAAGCAACCTTAAGATCGGACACAGACATAGAACTGAATACAACTTATAAAGGGTGGCTAATGAGACACAAACAGGTGTAGTGAGTTAACCAATTGGGACACAACGAGGGCAGGAAGAACCAAATATGGGCACAGCAGGGAAAAACCAACATAAACAGTCCAAAGGGGTGTTACAACAGCTTTACTGTAGTTACAATAATATATTTTATTAAATGCTGTGATTAATGTCATATTTTATAATGTCAGAAGTTCGTTTCAGTCAAGTGAGGAATCGATTATATTCATGATACAAACATCAATTAAAATCTGATCTCAACTTGATTCATTATTGTTTTATTATTTCTGTACAAAAACAACAGAGAAATGAAGGACATGATCTTCATCAAGATTGTGACATTTTGACATTTTAACACTAATAATATAAATGATTGATGAGACAACAATAAAATCACAAATACACACACACTGATGTTACTGTCTATATGAAGATTTCTGACACATTTATTCTGTTATTTGAGTGACAGAAGTTGAGCTGCAGTATTAATGTCATGAAGAGACTCAATAACATCTCACTCTTACTGATTCATCATACAGCTCAAAGCATTATGGGTACAATCGCTCATCAGTCTATTCTCATTCATCAACACAGTTTCACTGATGATCCAGGATAAACCCTAAACCCAGGATAGAGCGTCTGAGTGAATGTGATCTGTTCTGTGTGGATGAGACTCATTGTGTCAGAGACGCTGTAGAAGGACAGAGTTCCTGCACT